>VZTO01024440.1:0-60146 GCA_013400615.1 Syrrhaptes paradoxus | reverse complement strand
GATAAGAGACCCTGATCACAGAATCACAGAATCACAGAATGTTAGAGATTGGAAGGGACCTCAAAAGATCATCTAGTCCAATCCCTCTGCCGGAGCAGGAACACCTAGATCAGATCGCACAGGAACGCATCCAGGCGGGCTTTGAATGTCTCCAGAGAAGGAGACTACACAACCTCTCTGGGTAAAATAGTACTCCTCCTGCAATTTTGGGAGTATATCTGCACTGAAAAGTCTTTCTCTGTTTAAAAGTAGAACAAATTAAGCATAATCATGGCATTGCAAAGGGGCTGAAATAAGAGGAATAGCTAAGTGTGGTGGCTGAGTTGCAGGATTGGGCATAAAATTAAAATTTCCTTGGAGTTCACCGTATGTGTTATTATGATGATTTTGAAGGGACTCTGAGTAAAGAGTGGGAAATATTTCTTAACTGTCACAATATTGTTACCAGCTTCCTCATTCTGGAGAGATGGACCTAGTATTTTTTTCTCAGGCTACAACTGACTGTTTACTAAATATAATTCTGCATTGGCAATGAGTGCCACAGCAGGACAAAGAGCCTGCACTCTTGAGCTAATTGTTCGTGTTCAGCTTATCCACAGCTACAAGTATTTATCTCAGTGGAAGCACTGAAATTCAGGAGCTATTCAGCCTTAGTAAGGATAAGAAAGCTTCTAAGGAGATGTGCAGCACATTTATTATGAGCTTTACCCTAGAGCTTTTTTTTTAAAGTAAAGAGTAGGGTGACTGCATTTTTATTCAAGAGGGTTTGCATTAAAACCTCAGATATGGATCTTCAAGAGGGAATTTAAATGAAAAGCGGAGTACCTGATGGAAAAAATGCTATAGTTCCAGTCAGAGGGTCTGATATAAAACGAGATACAATGAAAAGAGAAAATAGAGGGAGCAATAAGAGGTAATGCACTGAGAGTGAAGATAGAGGCAGTTAGAAATTAGACTAGAAATGAAAGCACAGTTAGTGATGCGGTGTTATGGGAGAAGATGACAAGTCTCATCTCAAAATGCACTTCAGCTAATTTTAGAGAAACAATACAAAATTAAGGCAGTAAGTGTGGCCACATTACTAAGAAGAAAACCAGTTCTTCCATATGGTTTCAGGTCTTTATATGCCTTTCTTTATTTCCAACTACTGTGCATTTTTTTTGGTGAGGTCAATTTAGACTGTTCATCTAATGGCTTCCTTGAAAAGAAAAAAATATTTCAAGAAAAAGTGAATTTCTGAGTTTACTAATGACTTAATTTGCCACATCTCTTACTTCATAAAACTTTCTGTGCTGGCCTAACCCTCACTGAATGGATTTCTGATATTTAGACTGTGAATCAAAAGCCTTGTATGGAATAGGCAGTGATATGAACCCCCCAAAATATAACTGGAAGTAAAAAACTGAAGCTCTAGAATAGAAAGAAAGGGAACAAGGAAAATAGGATATAAAAAACCATATTTCCTTTTCAGGGGATAATATACAGAATTAACGCATATAGCTTTTGCAATTACTTTAAATATAATAAATATGCTGACAGCTTTTTAAAAAAATATTCTGACAGTGAAGATAAGCTTAATGCCAGCAGACAGAAGATTCTGCCACCTTTTAAGCTGAAGATGATACAGCCACAGTGGGGCAGTCAAGGACAAGACATGCGATTTGCTTCTAGAATGCTTCCCAAGTGCAAAGAACAGATCAAATATTTTAGATACTAAGGGCAAAATCCCACAGTGCTTAGTCAGGCAAAACTCCTGTTAAAGCCAACAGGAGTTTTACCTGAATAAGTACTGAGCAAAGACTGTGATGTTTGACACAGATTTATCAGAGTCATACAAATCTGGGTCTAACATGTTTTTAAGACAGACAACCACTGTGCCGCAATATTCCTGTGGCATTCTGTTCAAAGAAAATCACAGTTACAGTAAGCTATGAATCGTCCCCTGCACCCACCATGTATATAACAAAGGGAGGAGCTCAGAGCTGGGCAAGGAGCTGTTCTCTGGAAAATCTGCCAAAGAGCAAGACTAAAAAGAGTAAGTTTACCGTTGCAAAGTTTTGGAAATCTGATAAATACAGAAAAGTGCAGAAGTGAGATTCCCCAGGGCTTGTGTGTGACTGAAAATAATCTGGCTTTCATTCCTGTAAGCAAACAGGCAACAATTAATAATTCCTTCCTATACTTATCCTTCAGATTTAGGGCAAACTGCAATTCCTGCATGGTCAGTGGAAATTCCTCTACTTAATTTCACCAGGGATTAATTTAGGTGCATAACTAGGTCAGACTTGTTCCTAAGTTAACATTTTTATTACAGAAATATGAAAGTAGATGAAGTTTAACATATGCATATATCTTGCTTCAGAAACCTCCTTCTATAATTACAGGATCCCATTTACAACAACTTTGATATCATGTACAGGAGAAATACTAGAATTTGTATCAAAGTGAGCAGAAAAATTCATAAGCATGAGAGACATGCATGTTTTTAGCTTCCTTCTTCTAGCTGAAGTGAATATCAAAACCCTGACGTCAGTAGCAGTAGGTACAGAGGATCTCCCTGAAGAAGAAACAGTGCAATGTGAGTACTGCACATTGCAACACTAAAGCCAAAATTATACCAAGGTAAAACTCCACCCTTCCATATTTAGCTGGGCTACCTTTTGCAAGATTATTTTATATGAAGAGCAGTAGTTAAACAATGTAAAAATATATTACTTTTTTATCTGAGAGCTCTTCCATCATTAATGTATTCTAAACCTTATGAACTGTGCAATATTACCCAGAGAAGCAAAACACTGTACTAGTCAGCCAGATAATAGCTTGATACCACCTTTGACTGTGAAATTAAACTTAAGATTTTTAAAGGGCAGGTCCTTGAAAATGAAAAGCCTACAACTTCTACCAAGTGTCAGTCTAGGACCTTGTAATCTTACACAGTAAATGCTAAAACTCACAGTCAAAGTTCAGACAGCTCCAGGTTTTGCCACTCAACAGGAAAGAGCAGTATCACTTGCTTTGTCTCTTAAATTTTCAGGTAAGGCAGTGATGTGCCATAGGAACAAGAACATACAACTGATCCTCCTTGATGAATACAGCTACGGAGAAGGTGACTTATACTCCAGAAAATCATGGCTCAGAAAACTACTGCACCTGAGATATTCCTTAGTGTTCTGCATCCACACCTATTCTCCTCATCTGTTTTCATAAAGTTTTTTAGACTGGACTTCAGCATCTCCATGACACTTATGTATTTCCCACAAAAGCCCCTACTTCCGCTCTTTATGGATAACTATCTTAAGCAAATATTAGGTTATAATAAAATCAAACAATACTAGCTCCCCTTACTTTCACAAGTGTCAGGCTTTCTTTCCTCCTCTGTATTCCTGCAAGCCTTCTGCTCCCTCCTCTCCCTCATTTCTTGATTGCCTCCTTTTGGTGGCATTATACATTACATTGATTGTTGTTAAAAAAAACCAAACCAAACCAAACCAAAACCCAAAGCAACTGACCATAACATCCAAAAGGTCCTTCCATAAGTAAATGAAGAAAAGGAATCTTGGTTTTCCCCAGACCTGTGTCTTAAAGATTGGATGTCAGAATTCCAGGCTAAAAATCAGCTAGGATCTGCTAAATTAACAGAATTTCTATTTTTTACATTACCATTTATTTTCATGAAATAAGAACACAAATAGTGTCTCTGACATTTGAATGCCTCTAATTTAATAAATTAGAAATTTATGAAAATCATTAGTAAACACAGGACTAGCCAGTCACATACAAATACAGTGTAGGATAATTCTTCATGAACCAGACAAATAAAAAACCACAGAAAAGAAATGTGCACCCAAGTTTTAGGTCCTGGCACACAGGAATTCCTAATTCTAAAAAATAAATAAGACTGCATCATGGTCTAACAGTGTTGCCAATAATTTTTGATCCCTTCCAGTGTCATAATTGTTTGCCCTCCAGCTGACACAGCATGCTCAGTGCAAAACACAATACAGCAGGGGAAGACTGAGACAGAAACATAAATGATCTCCTATAGCATCTGAAAACACAATATGAACCTCTATCTCTCAATGCTCCTTCCCTGTGAGCTTTGAAATATGCATCAGACTGTGCCTGAAAAACTGACTGCTTTTAAATAACCAAGTCAAACAGTTGGGTTTTTTTTTGTTGTTGTTGTTTTAAAGTACTGTTATATGGGACTAGAGTCAGGAATACAATTAACTGTTGTCATGGACATAACACAAAGGAGTTACATCCTACTGTAGAATACGTCAAGTTTTAATTCTGAAGCTTTACAAAAGCCTGGTGAAGCCAACTGCTTCAAATTTTCAACCTGCTTCAAATTTTCAACCCAGAAGTTTTATATGGCTGTACGCAGAGAAGTTACTTTTTACAGCAGCATTTAATGTAGATCATAAATTCCCATGGAGAGTGGTGCAACAAATGAAAACAAAAAATCATCCAGGTCTTATTTCCTTCCACCTAACAACAGCTAAATAATAGAGTTGGAGCTGAGCTGTTTGGATCACCAGAGCTGAATGGTTTTCTTTCCCCAGTGAATTGCTTACCTCTTCTGACTTCAACACACAGTAAACAAATTTAGTTTCTTAACCTGTCTTTGAAAGGTACCAATAATGTTGAATGAGGAAAAAAACCCAACACACGTACAACTAAGCTATGCTCTTTTTCAAAGCTTTCAGGAGGATGTTCTGCTTGTTCTATATATCAGAATACTATAACCGTCAGTAACTACTGTCAGGTGACATGCTACTGAAAACAACAACTCTGACCTTAATGGACTTACTTTAAACTCATTAAACAGTATATCAGAAGCTGTGCATACTGCAGGTATGTTCCAACATACTGAACACAGTAAAGATATTTTATTATACACTGCACCTTGGTCAATACCTTGAATAATAAAATACTAAGTAAATTGTGGTCCATTATGAGCAACAGCCTAACAAAACAGGTGTTCAGGGTTATATTCATTCACATAATTAGGAACAAAGCAATAACTTAGATTTTATGTCAGTACACCTACGTTTTTAATCTTATGTGTGGATAGCATCATTCTAAGTGAATAAAGGTATTGCTAAAAATGTATAAGTATGTTCTGCATGTTTACAATAGCTTCTTCAATTATAGTTTGAAAATGGCAATTCTGATTAAAAATTAAAATATTATAAATGCATGCAATCAAGTCTATATGCAGCTAAAAAAACAGGTATGTTTCAAATTAGATTAATATTCTGATAGCTGTTAGCTTTATAAAAATATCTATCAGCAGAAGGAGGAATTAACAATAAAATGCTATGACTGCTTGCAGTATACAGTGCACATATGTATATATTAGTCTACTGCTTAACTTTATTGGACTTGCTTTCCAAGGAGAACAGTGTGCACAGACAAAGTTTTCCACGGTTCTCACATCAAGCTGAGAGGTCAATAACTTTGGTGCCTTAGTGAATTTGTAGTCTTTCCAAAAACATCACCTGTAGCTTCCTGAGATTCACAGTCATCATTTAGCTATTACTTCAGAAATGATTTGCAAGTGCATTGGCTTTTTCCCCCTCTGCTGTCCTTACATTAGCTATTTAATAATTGTTCAGAGAAGTAGCATTGCCTCTTTGTATGGGTTCAATACCATTAAGTTTTGAATCTTATACCAAAGCTAGACTTAACACATACGACTGTGAGACAACACTGTCGGGGGGGCGGGGAGGGGAAAGAGCCTTTTCCACTGTCTATATAACCACAAGTAAGGAATTATGATTTTTCCCCAAATAACTTTCTAGGTGTTCTGCCAGTTACAGATATAACATCAGCCTTGGTGACGTTAAAACCAGTCAGTGTTTTGACACGCTTAATGAATAATCCTTCATTCTAGGCTATAGCAGAAGTAAAACATATTTATACTTTTCTTCTTAGGCAATGGAAGGTAATATTTAAGCCCTGCAGGGAAACTGACCCTGTGTCTGCCTTCCCCAAAGTACTAGTCAGATCATTAGGTCACCAGAAGCACTGGCAATTATAGTTCTGAAAATAAAGAGGATAATAATAAACAAATAATTTCAAAATGTGAGTGGTCTGGAGAAAAAACAAAACAAAACAAAAACCACCAAACCAACTACTTTGCAGCTTTATGCAGACATTTAATGACAACTTTTGGCAGAGATAAAGAGAGACAAGCAGCAGGCTATTAAATACCCCAAAGACAATGGTATGGTCACAAACAGCCACCTTTGGAAGGATGGCAGCTCCAGAGGCTCCCCAGCTTATCCTTGTTTCCTTTCTAAAAGGCACTCTCTCTTTTTAGCGGTATTTCTTTTGTATTCCCTATCAGCAGGGACTCAGTGATGCTGCAACGAGCCACACAGAAGGAAGACTAACAGCAAAACGGGTCTGCTAAAAGAGTCTCCTCCCTTCGCACAGGTAGGATGCTGTATAACTGCTTCATGTCTTTGGCTGGCCACCTGCACTCCAACAAACTGGTACACTTCAAACTCATTAAACAAACCAGCATCCTCTGGTAATGAACCTTGCATTTCCCAAAAAAGAGACAATTGTATATTACATGATTAAACTACAAATTAGAAAGTAGATTTTTTTTTTTTACAGGACACCCAAAGTTATATCTATTGTTTTCTAGAATTCTGTCTTGAATCTCACAACAAAGGATGAAATAAAAACCAATGGACCAGTAAACCCTCACCTAGCCTTTGATGACATATTTTATTTAGTGTTTCTTCATATCTGAATTAAAAAATAAAGCCAGGTAGAATTCCCCTAATGGTATGTGACAACTACAAAGGAAAATCAGAAGCTCAACTCTGCAGAAAAATATAACAATGAAAAATACCCTTTTTTTGCTTTTGAAAGTAAACTAGGGATCAATTTTACTTGAAAAGGTGAATCATATCACTGCACTCTGAAGTCAGGTAAGAAAACATGAATTAATTCTACTAAAATGTCTTTCCAGATCAGCATCCTAATGTTCGAGATCTAGCTAAAGAATCTAATTTAATCTTTTCTATGTTGGCTTAGAAAAGCTCTTGGCCTGGTGTTTTTCATTTGCTCTGTTATTGCTTGCTTTTGATCATAGCCAAACTGTGGTGAAATTGCAGATGCATTTTTGTAGGCTAGTTTTCTCCTCAGTTCCGCTCCATGATCTTTTGTTGTGTCAGCTGTTATTTAAGCTGATTATCAAGATCCATTCCAGTGTCTTTTCTTATGATTCTTTTTTGATCAAAGAAGTTTTTGCACCTGTAATTTTATCTACAAAAGATACCTTGTCTAATTTTTGTCACTATTTGCACTGCTAAAATATTAGATCAGTTTCTATCTCCTTACATTCTCTCACCCTTTTTGATCTCCACAATATTTTCCCCATAGCAGTGATTTTAGTTACATTTTATATTCTATATTAAGTTTCAGTAGTGTCATGTGAAATGTTTTAAACTTCTGGCGATTTATATGCCAATTTTTACTGCTGTACACCATTTTAGAGTCTTTCTGTTGGATTGTACTCCACTACATAACTGTTTCCATTTGGATTGCGAGTCCCAGTGCCACATTTTGTTATCACTTTCACTAACAAATGCATTTTGCAGAGTTAAACTACTTAAAAGTAATGACTTACTGAAAAATCTTGAGGGCTGGATGATTTATTTTGCACCTGTGTAGCATGTGGCACAGAGTTTCACTGTGTGAATCCTACGCAGCACTTTCTGTATGAGATAGGGTATGTCTGCT
This sequence comes from Syrrhaptes paradoxus, assembly GCA_013400615.1. Lineage (NCBI taxonomy): Eukaryota > Metazoa > Chordata > Aves > Pterocliformes > Pteroclidae > Syrrhaptes > Syrrhaptes paradoxus. The sequence goes on along the minus strand of VZTO01024440.1, from coordinate 52,382 downwards.
GCAATTGTGCAGTCTTTGTTCAAGGACTTTTATGAACAGACATCCTGCACATCCACAGACAGTTTGGTTTAGTGGTTAGAGTTAGTCTTACTGTTTGAAGCAAGAATTGCCATAGTGAATCAAACCCGAGGTGCTCTAATCCCGTAACCTGCAGCAGCAGCTGTATCAGATGGATCAGAGAAAGGTGTGAAAGCTTGAAAATAATCCACACACTGCTACTTCTCTCTTTGACATTTGTTTTCTTTTTGTCCTCTTTCCTTCCTTCCCTAGGCTGAAATATGAGGATTCACCTCTCTTTAAAATTGTTATTGACTGTAGTAACTAGATATTATTTCTTCTTAAGAATATTCTCTCCCTTTTTAAAAAGAGAAAAAAACAACCAACCAACAAAACCCCAACTTGTTGAAATCTTGGCCCAAATGGGTTTCTGTAGCAATCAGCTTCACAGTTAATTACACGCTGTGTGATAAAACTATTTGTCATCTTTAAAATAGTTTAGAATTTCTGAACATTTAACTTAAATTAATGCACCTTTATTTTTGTACTTCATGAAACAGAAGACTACATTTCTGACCTAGACCATTCATTATTCAACAAAGCGTATTTCCAGTGATCATTTGAGACAAATTTTTTATCTTGACTAAAGACTCACTGACGTGAATTTCTGGCATTACTCTTGATACCTCTGCAGTAGGCAGGTACATTTTGATCATAGAATGGATAGGGTTGGAAAGGACCTTAAATATCATCGAGTTCCAACCCCCCTGTCATGGGCAGGGACACCTTCCACTAGATCAGGTTCCTCAAAGCCTCATCCAGCCTGGTCTTGAACACCTCCAGGGATGGGGCATCCACAGCTTCTCTGGGCAACCTGTTCCAGTGCCTCACCACCCTCACAGTAAAAAAAGTCCTCCTAATATCTAACCTAAATCTACCCTCTTTCAGCTTTAACACTTACCTCTCATCCTATCACTGCACTCCCTGATAAAGAGTGCCTCCTAATCTCTCCTATAGGTCACCTTGAGGTCTCCCTGGAGCCTTCTCTTCTCCAAGCTGAACAACCCCAACTTCCTCAGCCTGTCCTCACAGAGGAAATGCTCCAGCCCTCTGACCATTTTTGTGGGCCTCCTCTGGACCTGCTCCAACCGGTCCATGTCTTTCCTGTGCTGAGGACTCCAGAGCTGGACGCAGTACTCCAGGTGGGGTCTCATGAGAGCGGAGTAGAGGGGGAGAATCAACTCCCTTGACCTGCTGGTCACACTGCTTTTCTTTTTCCTGTTATTCCATGGGAATAGTAGCTCTTTTTAATGGTATTCACAGTCAGAGCAAAACAGATCTTTTCTGAGTGTTGGGATACCTCTCATAACCCTAATCCCTATGTCTTTCCTTGCTACAGCAGCTACCATGAGTTCAATAAAAATACATATGCAGTGAATCAACAGAAAATACTCCCAATAGTGGAGTGGGTTTTCAGCCTGGGGCATATCAGCCTCTGAGAGTTTGTGGAACAGTTTAAAGAGATCTGTGAAAGATACCAAAATGCAATGTGCTATACAAAAACCCACAAACGGGAAATTTCTAACTAAGTTTGCCTCTCCACTGGATAAATTTCAGGAATCCATGCACTGAGAAAGGCTGACAACCACTGCACCAAAATACACTTTAGAATACAGCACACAATATTATACCAAAAAATAATCAACGCAATCACTATGAGTATTAAATGTCACAAACAGATTCACCATTTATCTCCTAGATGCAACACTGACATTTTAGGTCTATAAGTAGTTCATTCTCAATCCTATCCTATAAGTCATTTATAAATGCAGGCCTCTGTTTTTTTTACACACACTTATAGATGACCAGAGAACTAATCTGAGAAATAGCAAAGCACTAGAGTTTAAAACTCAAATTTCTTAATATGAAATTAGGAGGAGTCAGAGAGACAAAAAGTTGAAATCCAAATCAATAGAAAGGCAGAGCTTGCAAAGCTCTAACGGCAGCTATTTTTAGATTAATTACAGTATAATTTATTCTTTTCATTGGAAATTAAATTAGGGTATGATGAATGATGGGATGATCCTTTGCAAGTCACATTAGGAAGGAAGTGCGAAATATCACCCTTTTTACAGCCACAATATTAGGGCATACTTGTGTTGAGTTCATCAACATAATGATTTTGAGCATGAAAAAGCGAAATAGGAAATTTCCAACTGTGTTTCTCTGCCAAATGCATATTTGAAGTTCCTATTTGGAATGTTGTGGTGGGGGAGGAAAAGCAGGGATGAGAAAGCTACTATACATTTTTTTAGAAAACTCTCTGAATTTAACTCCTTTTGATTGTCTGGACATCTAAATGCAAATATTCATGCTTTTTTCCATACATTCTCAGAACTCAAATGACAACTGTTACAGTGAGCAAGAGAGTACTCACAGAAGTAGAAAGTTAGACAAAGCATGGAGAGAGAATATAATTTTATATTTATGTCTCATTCTTTTCCTTGGACCTTCCTTCTAAGGCTCTGCTTTTGTTGTGGTCTGTGTTACATCCTGTTAACATTTCTATTACTAACTTTCAGGAGGGTTAAATAAGCCAGAAAACCTCTTAAATGCACTTGGGATCACAACTGGATAAAAGCTGAACAGACAATCTAAGAGAGTGGATGTATTAAAATACTTAAATTTTGTCAAAGACACGTATCTTCATCTTTGGGGCTACTACAAATAAGCCAAGTAAAAAGCAAGCACCATGCCCTACACTGAATGAGTAAGTTTGGCATTTCTGTTCCTTTTAAACATACAACTACTTAGTAAAATTCATCACACTTCACACTGTCCAAAAGACAACAAGACTTTTTTCCCAAGACACTCCTTCCTTCAGCTGCTCCTTTACCCGTTGGCTATTTGTCTTTGAGCATAACCTGAGCACATTTTATCTTTGTCCAGGCCAACACAACAGAAGACAGAGGTTTGAAGGGGGCACATGCAGGGCCTCCAACCCCATGCATCCCCTGAGAGCAGGGAATGGATCCAGCTGAAGATGGCAACTCATGTGACGGTGATTCACCTCAGCACCACTTGACACAAATCCCATCACACACTTTAATAAAGCTAGTTACTGCATCTCCCATACACTTTTGCAGGCTGAGCACATTACCATAGGTCTTATTTACTTGCTTCTTGACTTCTTGCCCATGGTCTGAAAAATTAACTACATGAAAATATTTCTTTATATGTTAGCACCAGAGTCCCACTAGAGTAATTCCTACAGTTATATTGTAGTTAAAAGCAACCAGTTGCACTCAGCAGGATGATGCTCAGCTAAGAAAAGGGACAAGCAGTGTCTGGAGATAGGCAATAGCTTCCAGCAGCTGGACTCCTGCACAGGAGCACTATAACCCCGATGAGAATTGCCTTCGGGATCCCACTGAGTTCTGCCTCTTTAATATGGCAAACAATACTACAATCTCACATAGCAGCCCTGGAAAGATACAGTCGTTAGTTTAAAGTTTTCTGCAAACATCAGCACTTATCCCAAAAAGTAGGAGTCAGGTCATGAATGGCGCACATTTTATCTGTGGCCCCAAGGGCTATATATTTACCTCTTAACTAAATGATAAGAGTAATGGAAATAACTGTCCTTTTCCTTTCCCCTCACTTCCAGCTAATCTGCCATCTTACAAAATACTGTCTGAGCAAATATCCTGCATCTGATGCTTTACTACAGAGTGGATGTGATGGGAAAGAGAGACAAGAGAGGGATTTTCAGACTGAGCAGGAAGACCATGGAGTCGTATGAGGCAAGTACCACAACTAGAAGAAGAGTATGTCCTACGCATCCCCATAAAAGTCATTAAAGAAGGCTGATTTTCTGTTTGGAGGTGCCAGACTGTAGAACTGCCTTACAAGCTGCAAGGAAGACTTAGATGACTTGTGAGTGTGCATGCCCTCCTTTTACATGCTAAGGAGGATACATGAGGAGAGCAAGGCTACTACAAAGAGCTTACTTGGGTTTGGAAAGACAGAGAAAGGTGGGGTTTGCAAAAAGGCCCAGTTGATGCAGTTTCAACTAGGCTTTCAATAGAGTATTCAGGCCAGGTACCCATGCCAGGCTGCAGCCTGGCATGACGAAGTTGCAAAGCTCGAGACGAACAAATATGATTCTTCTCACAGGGCTTTAGCTTGTAACAAACCACATTAGCGCACTCATTTTTTAGCCAGTCTCTAGTGAGAAGTGCAAAAAAACCCCTTCCAGATAAGGGAAAGGCTTGGTGGGATTCCACACCACATGCGTGGTTTCAGACTGAGAACCAAACACTGTCATGATGCACCCTGCCTATCTTTATATTTCTCTTAGTTTGGTGATATCAAAATGTTCTGTTGTCATGTTACAGAATTAACTAGCTGACAACAATTGTGCTCAACCTTATGCCACTGATTAGTCTTCAAGATAATAGCTTAATACAGACCTTTACAGTACACAGCCTCTTTTTCTCTTTCTTTTCTGAGTAGTTGCCAATAATCAATTTACTCAATTTTCTATCATTAATTTGATTCTTAAAGTAAATATCTAGGCAATATGCTTGTTATAGCACTCAGGTTGTTCAGAAACTATTGCTTGACATCCCAAATTAATTACAAAATAATTTGTGTCTTGTTTTACTTTTTGGCAAGTTAAACATTCTCCCCCCAATAAAACCCATTATTTGTGTACGAGTAGGAGAAAAATGGAAAATGTCTCAACATACTGAATTTATGTAACAAAGTGAAAAATATTAAGTCTTCATCCTAATCCCTCCAAAGTTTTGCTACTTGCCACTATTTATATAGATTACTGGCATCAATCTGCTTTGCTCCTCTAATGAATTTAATAAGCCTGAAATCTCCCTGTATGGGGTACTTTATCCAACTGGCTTGAAAAGAGTCAGACCCATAAAGATCATCAAATGATTCAGGAAATGCAGTGCAATCATAGAACAAAATCACAGAATGGTTTGGGTTGGAAAGGACCTTAAAGATCATCAAGTTCCAACCCCCCTGCCATGGGCAGGGACACCCTCCACTAGACCAGGTTGCTCAAAGCCTCATCCAGCCTGGCCTTGAACACCTCCGGGGATGGGGCATCCACAACTTCCCTGGGCAACCTGTTCCAGTGTCTCACCCCCCTCACAGGAAAAAAAAAATCTTAATCTCTAACCTAAATCTACCCTCTTTCAGCTTAAAATCGTTCCCCCTCATCCTATCACTACGCTCCCTGGTAAAGAGTGACTCCCCATCTCTCCTGCAGGCCCCCTTGAAGTACTGGAAGGCCGCTATAAGGTCTCCTTGGAGCCTTCTCCAGGCTGAGCAAAACCAACTCTCTCAGACTGTCCTCAAGGGCTTGAGATGCTCAAGCCCTCTTGTCATTTTTGCAGCCCTTCTCTGGACTCACTCCAACCGGTCCATGTCTTTCCTGTGCTGAGGACTCCAGGGCTGGTCCAGACCAGGTGGGGTCTCATGAGAGCAGAGTTGAGGGGGAGAATCAACTCCCTCGACCTGCTGCTAATGCAGCCCAGGACACGGTTGGCTTTCTGGGCTACAAGTGCACACTGCCGGCTCATGTTGAGCTTCTCAATCAACACCCCCAAGCCCTTCTTTTCAGGGCTGCTCTCAATCCATTCTCGTCCCAGCCTGTATTTTTGCTTGGGATTGCCCCAACCCACATGCAGGACCTTGCACATGGCCTTCATTGAACTTCATAATAATCAATTCTCTAAGTATTATTACAGAAACAAGAAAATATTCTATATATTAAGGCTGAATTCAGAAATACAGCTGATAAAGAAGAAATCTAAAATATATTTCTTATGTATCATATAATTCAGTTTGTAGCAGCTTTGTCTCACTAAAAATCAGATTTAACATAGAATATTAAGGTGTCACCTTTAACAGAAATACTAGTTCAGTCCCTTTTGCAGTAGTGCCACAGATCCTGTTCTGATTATATAAATGTAGACATCGTGCTACATGTAAGCAGTTTTTCTGGAGGCACGTGATTCTTTTTGAAATACATATGAACCCTGAGTAGGTTTTGAGCTAAATTAGTCTACAGCATAACATAGTGTCATGGTTTAGGCCTAGCTGGTAAGAGCACCATGAAAGTGCTCGCTCACTCCCCCCAGCCCCTGGTGGAATGAGGGCAAGAAGATGTAATAAAGGACTCGTGGGTTGAGACAAGGTCAGGGAGGGATTGCTCACCAATTACAGTCACAGGTAAAACAGACTCGACTTGGGGAAAAAATAAATTTAATTTGTTACCAATCAAATCAGAGTGGGTTAATGAGAAATAAAACCTAATTTTAAAAAGACCTTCCCCTCACCCCTCCCTTCTTCCTGGGCACAGCTTTGCTCCTGATCTCTCTACCTCCTTCCCCCCTCCAGCAGCGCAGGGGGACAGGGAATGGGGGTTGTGGTCAGTGCATCACACATTGTTTCTGCCACTTCTTCCTCTGATGTGAGTCCTTCCCATTGGCTTCAGTTCTTCACGAACTGCTCCAGTGTGGGTCCCTTCCACAGAGTCACAGCCTCCTTCAGGTCCCCCGTCATAGGGTCCTCCATGGCTGCAGGTGTATCTCTGTCCAACCATTACCCTCCATGGCTGCAGGTGCACAGCTGCCATCTTACCATGGGCTGTGGGGGAATCTCTGCCCCAGCAGCTCCTCCCACTCCTTTCTTCACCAACCTTGGTGTCTGCAGATCTGTTTCTCCCATATCCCACTCCTTTTTTCTACTGCTGGTTTGCCACAGGTGTTTTTTTTCCCCTCTTAACTAGTTATCACGTATGGCTCGACCTTGGCCAGAGGTGGGTCTGACTTGGAGCCAGGGAAGCTTCTAGCAGCTTCTCACAGGAGCCACCCCTCTAGCCTCCCCCCAGCTCCCAAAACCCCACCACACAAACCCAATACACACAGTCTATCTAAAAGCAGGGATGCAAGAGCCTAGATGTCCTCTGTATTGACAGAAATGCTTGTTTATATACCAGAAATGTCTTTTTATAAGCTCCTGTTGCCTTGGAAACGACTACTAAAAATGAAAATTTTGTCTCCATGGAAAAAAATCATACTAGTCAGTTATCCAAAAATTTACCTTATCTTTTCCTGATCAATCTGAAACTCAAAGATTGGCAGTTGAATGTTCCTGGCTCTTAATTCCCCCTTCCTATTCTAAAATTATATTTTGCTGTAAATTTTGTGATTCCCAATAGCAAACAGAAGCCTATCTCTTATTCCTTACCAACCCTCTTATCAAAAATGTATTTCAATACTTTCTCTCGATAGGCTGGAGGACCAAAAAAAACTTCATGGAAGTCAGAAAGCTATTTTCTGAGCTTTTGGTCTTTTTAAGTACTGTTTTAAAGCATTCAATGTCTCTCTGACCAATAGTGTCACAGTCTGAAATTCTGGGGAAACATAATGACCTTAAATTGTGTTATTTTGGGGCATTTGACAGGTTTTCCATCACTATTTAGTTGAATATAAGTTTCCTAACTAGTGTTTCAGTGTGTGCACAGTATGTAGTAATTTTCTTTCCACATTTTCTGTATCATTGTTATTGTTTTTTCTAGACTTTGATTCCTGATTTTTGCCCTGCATGTGGGAGAATGTGCCAATAAACAGAATATAAGATCTATTCTAAACCAGCAATTAAAGAGGAAGACCTGCATATTGATTGACAACAGGAAGACAAAGCAAAAGATGTCAAACATCTGACTCAAGGCTGTGCCTCCTCACGTGTGGTAAATTCACAAGGTATTTTGGCTTATTTTTGGCGGAATGCAACCTGTTTTACCACAGTTTGTCTTTTGCAACAATTTACATTTTTATCTCTGGGAATATACTCACACAATATTGACCACAGTATCACAGATACAAATTTATATTTTTTGGCTTCTGTTTGGTTTAGGTTGTCTTGTAGCTGTTGTTTCTGAAGAAAATATCCAATTGTACCATTCTGTTTCTGACACCAGGACTAAGACAAAAAGAGGAATAAAAAAAAAAAATAGTTTCCTCTGAGCACCGATGGACAGCGGTGTACAGGGAGATGTGAGCATAAAAATACCGCTATTCAATATGCAGACCCACTCTATGGATTTCTTGTACCTACAGGTACTGGGCTGTTATGAAGAAACATCTCTGAAGAGAGGAAACATGAATTCTAAAAGCACCAGAACCTTCATAAGGGCACTGAAGGGTTTAACCTTTATCAGGCAAAAGCACAGTATGGAACTAAATAGATGCTATAAAGCCCTCTAGTAATACACATGGCCTGCTGCTGGGAAGATATTAATGATGAGGAGACAGGTCAATGACATAACAATGGTCACTGAAAGCTGCAAAAAGACATGAAATCCAGTGTGGGGTTCTATTCATTTCTGTTACCATGACAAACTGTTTAAAGGGTGAAAGTCTTCACTAAGTCCTCCACACCTACTGGGACAAAAATTTATTTATTTTCCCATGTTCTTTTGGACACAATTGTGCTGTGTTCCTTTAAAAAAATTGACTGGACTATTGCACTTCCTACAGGGAACATCTACTGGACCTGCTCAAGGGGATCAAGACTCAGAACGGACCATATGGCAGCCAAGAGCATTCCACAGAAAACTTAGCTATCACCTGATCATATATAGAATGACTGCAACATAGAACAGGGACTGCAGCAGTCAGCCTACCCTCAGGGATGAGGGAAGGACATTTCCCAAGGCACAGAGAGCAAAGAAGAAAATTGGGCAGAGTCAGCCACAGTGACTGAAAGAGTCTGCATGTGAAGATCCACTTGCAGGGAGCTGGAGTTGAAGGAATTGAGTGATTTAAAATGCTTTTAATTTCTATTATGCCTGACTGTTACTGTGAATTCTTCCCATTTACACAGTTTCTAGTTTATATAATGAAACACAGCATTTTCCCACACGAGTTCAAAGCTTTTTGATCTTCTTTGTGGAGTTCATGGTCAAAGCAGATCCACCTTAAATGTCTGGCTGATACAGGGCCCTACTACTGGCCTCTGTAAGGTCCCCTTCTTATTTGCAGTATCCTGATGGACATGCTATAGATACCTGCTTCTGCTACAGCAGGTGATTGCAGCCTTGGAAGACTGAAGCAATGGCTCTGAGGTGTTCCACCTACAACAATTGCCTCACAGACTCTCATGTTAACCAGCTAGGTGAATAGATAGGAAACCAGCAAGCATCTCATCAAAGCCTGTCCTATGTTTCAAGAAAGTCCTTCAACACAGATACATTGCCATGAAATATTCCTTTTTTTTTTTTTTAACAACATAGCATCTCCTGACTACATGCAGCTCTAGCTATGATGAAAAAGGCAGGCACTAACTACTCAGAAAAACTGATTGTTCAATATTGGTATCCAGCAGAAATTTGCAGGATAAATAATAGCTGAAAGCCTCAAGTTATCATTTGGTATTTTCCCTGAACCTAACTGGGTGAGACTGCTTGGCTATTTCCAGTCCCTTCCACCAGCTGAGCTGATTAGCCCATGATCAGTGCTGAGCATGCTCACTTGGACAATTAACAAGTTATCACCCATTGGCTGAGACTTGCTAAGCTGCAGTAATGTTTAATTTTCCTTCCAAGCCTCATACTAAGAAGCAGTGTGAAGCAAAAGAGGTTTTGAGAACCAAGGGAGGGAAATCTCCCCTATAAAGGAATAAACTATGATTTTCTTGTTGCCAGCTTGCATATTAATACTGATTGAAAACCCTCTAAGGTGCCTTGTTTTGCTCTAGTCAGCTTGCAGTTCTGTATAGACCTTGTTCTAAGTAGTGAAATTTACTGTGAATTTATCAGAACACCCCTATTTTAGGCTTAAACTAAAAAAAATAAAATATAATATAGAGATCTGTAATCCCATTACTACAATACAGTTAAATTAGACAAGTTCCTCATTTTGACCACACATAACTTTTCAAAGTGAAATAGAAAAAGAAGATTGAAATAGGTAAAAATAAATTATTTAATGCTAACTTATTATCTCAATTAGAATTCTGTCACTGTGTCCTGTCATGGAACATACAAATTCTGTGCATTTTGTGTACTAATGAGAATGCACTCTGTTTCTGAAATAAATTTAGTTTCAGTGGTAAATATGAAAGTTACTTGAAATCAGCTTATAATTAGCTAAGATTCTTAATGTTGTTGTAATAATCATAACACAAATGTAATTGAACATTTTGGTATGGTGAAAAAATTCTGTGTCTGAACTTGTAATTTTATTAGTAGCAACACACTCCTTCCCTTACTTTCTTCATGCTGCAGGTGTAATTTACTTTTTAAGTCAAATTTGAACAAGCTTCTCCGTGTTCAAGAAATTTTCAGTGTAGTGGACCCCCCAACACCACCAGCTCCCCCTCAAAAAAAACCCCAAACCCAACTCCATTTTCCACTCTAACAATTTACTTGCATCACGTAAGGAATTCAAGTATTAATGAAATAAGACTTAAACCTTGAGAGAAATAGAATAATAGAATTATAGAATGGTTAGGGCTGGAAAGGACCTCAAAGATCATCAAGGTCCTACATATCCTGTTAGAAGGTAAGCTTAAGTGAAATAAAAATAAAATTTCAATTTATGAATACAAGGCTTGACACCATGCTTCCAACAGTGGAATTGGTGAGATTGTCTCCTCCCCCATTCCCCTCTTTTAAAAACATAGCTTTGTAGATGAACACAAGTTAGCAGTAGGGGAAATGTGGAAAAAAACCCCAAAACACCAAAACCAAACACAAAACCTCAAACAAGAATGGAAAAGTTCTCCCACTTATACTTGTATATTTGCTTAAAAAAAAAAATACTTTTGCCAAAGTTTATTACACATCCCTTACACAGCCAAAAATCAAAACGACATTCCTTAAACACATTGGCAGTGCTATTAAACTACATGGACTGAGAATGGAACAAAGCCAATTGAAACTACTATTCCTATGGCACAGACAAATCTGAAACTGGAATAAAAGAGGCACATGGCAATCAGCTGTTCAAATTAGATAAGAAAAACTTACGCTTGTTGTGTAAGCAGCTTCAGGATCATCCTCCAACACTCGTGACAACCCAAAGTCAGAGACTTTACACATGAGGTTACTGTTGACCAAGATATTACGGGCTGCCAGGTCACGGTGTACATAACCCATGTCTGAGAGGTACTTCATGCCAGATGCAATCCCCCGCAGCATGCCAACCAGCTGGATGACTGTGAAGTGGCCATCATGTTTCTGCAAGTAAAGATGCAAGTTCAGAGAACACTGCTAAACTGCATTACTTTCATACTAGTGATATTAACTACAACTCATATTTAAAATACATTTGTAAGCCATTCAGCCAATCTGCCTGATGCAAGCTTGTTTTTTCAAGTATTTAACTTGATCAGCAGTGCAAACTATCCCATCTCTCATTGTACAGTTGATCCCTCTTTTCTACCACATTTTCACACACTCCACCATCTTTCTATTGACAGCATCTAATGTTCTTAGTAACTGACGATGAAGGACACTTTCCTTGAACACTATTTTTTAATACAAGAATGACAATGCACAGAAAAATTCTCTCTTCATCTCTTACTCCATGGCCTCAGGGAACAAAACCCCCTCTTTTTATTGCCTCAGCCTTGTTCATCTGCATGAGATACTGCTATTACCTCACTTTTTGCCTTAAAAAAAAAAAATACAACCCAACCCAAAACCAAATGTGGACAATGTTTGGGGCTTTACCTCAGGTCTGTTCTGCATCTAACACTATATAGTCTTTGAACACTAGATTAAAAAGGAGACGTGGGCTGAAATTCAGGGCTCATGTAGCTTTTCCAAAGTCTTCCTGGCTGACTAAGCCTGTTAAGCTCAGACTCATGAATGCATTAAAATGCTTAACTCCTGCTGAAATCTATTGGGTTTGAACATGTAAATAAGAGTTACGTTGTTAACAATAGTTGTCTATCTGGTCAGTCTTGGTGGGCCTCAGTTTCTACTCTGCAACATAAAAGTTAATGCTTCTGTACCTCCTACATCAGACGGCTCCTGAATTATGTGGCAGAGGGGACCAAGTGAGTACCTGTACAGAAATCTCATTATGGGCTCTTTGCCTGGTTTAGGTCTGCCCTATCAGCCATTTACAGCGGACTGCTTACAGCAGTATTTTTGTGACCTCAGCTGGCAGACATTTATCTTCTCATGGATTATTCAGTGAGCCATGCTTTTATGTTAGCAGGAAGAGCCAAACAAAAACAAATTACTCTTCCCTGCAAGCAAGTTGACTTTCCACTTTCTCTTTCAACACCTTCAGCATTGGGCTACAGACAAGTACTAGTGTCCTGATCAGCATTCAGAACATTTCTATTGCTTAGCTCATATATTTAAGCATGATGATTTTTGTACAGGAGAAGTTTACAGTAACTTCAGTAAATTCATTAGATTCAGCAAAGCAACAGGCTGAATTGTATGGATATGTTTAACTTTATCCCTGATCAGTAAAGTATTTCAGCTTTTCCATCATGATTCAATGATTTGGGACCTTTACATGGCTAGTCAGGATATAAACAATTAAAGAAATAGGGAATTAGTACTCAGATTTAATTAAGGTTACCAAAACCCCCACAAACAAACAAAGAAACCACAAAACCCCAAACATGGAGAAATTTGGTGTTACTTCCTTATCATGTTATTAATCTATCTTCTGAGATGAAGCAATACTAGACCAAGACCTGCCTAGGTATAATATATATCATACCTCTACTTAAATCAATAAATTGTACATTCTTAAATAGCAAGTAATTTAGTGTGTTTAACAGGCTACTAAATTGAAAAAGTTGTTTGCCTATAAAGAAGTTGGAGGAACTAGTTCCTCAAGTCACTATTATTCATTCAAACTCTATTGGGTACAATCAGGGAGACAGACAAAATTCACAAACAGAAAAAGCAGAGACAATATGGATTCTGTAATTTGTAGAACTTGCATATTGTCTTGACACTCTTTCAAATAAGAATTCTTTCAATAAACTCAATTGGAAGAAAAGTGAAAGTGCTGCAGTATATGAAAACCTGCATTACAAGCAACATTCGCCAGTTACTGACCAGCACTGCTATGTCAGGTTATAATACAACAAGGCAAAAGCCAGAAAGAAAATGGTAAAAATGGTATGCATGATTGCTACATGGTTAGGTTTTGAAGCTGCTGTTCTAAGCCAACATATCAGAATGTAAGAATTCAAATACTGACACATGCTGTAAGCTAGAACACATCACAGCCTCGCCATACTTCCCAGCAACACTTGTGTTTAAGGAGCCATGCTTCCATCAGTGGCCAAACACCACAGCCATCTCACACACTCCTCCAAACAAAGCATGTTTAATGATACTTCTTTGAAACCAGCCATTTATGACTGATTCATAGCAACCTTTCCCCTTGAACATTCTCACTGTTCCTCTTGTGTCAGTGCTCTAGAGCCTTTTTGTCTCTAAATTCACCATGCAAATCTGGAGGCAGATCTCTCCAAGCAACCATGTCATACCTATAAGCAACACCCTTCTTTTGTTGTCTCCATCAAAGCCACCTGTAAGCAGTTAGTTCTGCAGATGACACTCAACTGAGGGTCAAGACACAAGTGTGATAACCGGACATTTTACAAAAGGCCATCCCCTGTTACGGGCCTATGACATTCCCCATCACAACCCCCTAACACAAAAATAAGGGGAACCTCTCTCAAGAGTCCAAAACATGCCAGTGACAGATATTTCAAATAGAAACTTTCCATCAAACAATTAAGCAAAGAGAGACAAAAAAGAATGTTCTTAAATACTTTAAGCCTGTTCCAACAAATGAAGGACACGAACTCTATCCAATATTTTATGTAATGAAGCCACATGGGATTTGGGTTTTGCATTTTATTTAATAATTCTAAATGTTCAGTTGACTCAAAATTTATTAAGTTGGTTGCAAACAGTTAATACTGTTCACACCCTGTATGGATAACTTTTTTTAGCTAACTATAGAATTAGGATTTGGAACAAAGCACCTATGACTAACTTTTGCAAAACAACCAGACAAGTCCCACCCCCACAACCCCTGCTCCTGCAACAAAGCACCAAACAAAGCCAGCCCCCCACCCCTCTAGATTTTACCTCCTCCTTAACATCTTTAACAGTTCCATTCTTTCAGCAAACCTCAGAGTCATCTGCAACACCTCCCTTAACCATTTTCCCCCTTGGATCACAGGCATTCATCCCTTCCTTTTTTAATTTGTGCTCTTTCAAATCTAGACCATGCTTGACTGATTTTTCAGAAAACATAACCTTTTTCTGCTCTTTCCAAGTCTCAGTATTTGCCTTACCAGTATAGCGGAAATGCCTGAGTTAAAAACAATCTCATGCTTTTGCCATTCTCTCCCTCCTTTCAAATTTCTTTGGGCTTCTGCCTTGACACAAAAAGTTCAAGCTTCTTATCTCCACCTTTAAAGAAATGACAGACTTGCTAACATACCACTTTCAATTTTATTCTGTCCTCCTTCTCCCTTTCTATATTTCTTTGAATCCTCTTCTGCATCTGTTCTCCTCTATCCCTTTTCATTCTTGGTTTTATATCATTTCATTGCCAGCCTTGCAGTTGGAACAACTGCATTTTTCCTGTGAGCAAAATAGTCTTGCTCTCTCAAGTTTCTCTGTAATCACTTCTGCATCAGTTTCCATGCCAGTTGTATTTCCTTACAATCTATAAACTTTTATTTTCCAATACATCAAAATATTTGTCTGACTTAAGCTGGTCAGGACAGAGAATATGGACCATATTTAACCCTTGGGAAATTCAACTAAGCTGATGAAATTATACCAGGTATGAATCTGGCCTCGTATTTTCAACATTTGTAAATCCCCACATGCATCTGTGAGTCAAACCAATCCTTTGGCAACTTTCCATCATCTCGTTTCATTCACTTATCATATAGGGACATGAAACAGTCATCTGAATGATACAGCGGTTGTTATCCAGCACTTTATTCTGATTCCCATGGCTTAGATTTGAAATATGCTTTTGATAGGATTCCCACTGGGGTGTTAAGGGTGTTAATCAATACTGGCAGCAATTCAGACCTTGGTGGACTTACCACATTTATCCTCTCATCACATCAAATTTTAATCAGGCTTTAATGTCTTTGCTAAATAAACTTTTCTCAGCAGCTGAGTATAGATGCAATATCTGAGTAGATGCCATCACATTTATGCAGCCCTGAAAGTGCCCTGAAAATACGTATTTTAATTCAGCTATAGTTTGATTTTGAAACCTTATGTACATTAAATATCTTCTTCTATTACAGACCTTGCAATAGCACTGACTGGTAAAGAGGGTCAGTTACTATAAGGGAGGAAGGATGATATCCTATGTTTCTTGCATTGCTTTTCACCCTCTAGTTTCCAGCTCCAGTGTGCACTAGTTCAGTGCTTTTCTGCAAGCCCATGGAATTTTTCTTCTTCAGAAGATTTTTTCCATTTTACTACTGAGTAACCTTTTAGAGGTGTGGTCGTTTAATTGTCCTGTATTGTCTCTGGACTTTTCTCTATTCTAAAATCCACTTCTTTATTTGCCCTATAAGTCAGAGCACTTTTATGTCCTTATATTCTGAGAAGTGTACAGGATTTGCTGTTGGTCTAAATATTTTACTGCAGACAATTTAGAACTTACCTTAGATGGAAAACAACATTGAAAATGGTGTGTCTACGTCTAACTTAGATCATATTTGCCAGTTACAGTTCCTACTGGTACTATATGAAAGATTTAGTTCTTGCTACTTATTTATTTATTATTACTATTCTATCATACAAAGTAAATGGTAGAACTTTATAAAGATAATTTTTCCAAAATTTGAGTTGCAACTTGGTATTTCATGGAAGTATAACTCACGGTTCATACTATCATGTGGATCACACTCAGGTTTACATTATGGGTACTGAATGAGCTCAAGTGTCATTTTCTTCTTTAATCAACCATTAACAGGGGCCCATACAATTCGTAATACCTAATTTCACTAAATGTAATATAAAACCCTGGCATTACTTTAGTTCATTTTAAATGCTACTGAGTGACCCTCCACAAGTATCTAAGTGGCTCTTCAGCCATTAAAAATATGGGAAATCTTTTTATTATTAAAAAAAATGTTGCAAGTTGAAGCTGTTCCAAAGTTTATTTTATGATAAAATAGCCACCCTCAAATCTGGACAGAACAGCAGCAGTAGCCTTGCAACCCATGACCCTGTTTTCCTTACTCAGCTACGGCAACAAGAAAGGGATGTCCTGGAATAACCAGGTGTCCCTGCCCGCTTTGGTGCACTGGAATGTAGCTGTCACAGAATCACAGAGCTGGAAGGGGCTTTGTGAAGGGGGATCAAATAATCTCTTCACTCTATGTCATTCCTGATATGCTTTTCTAGGGCCAATATTTCTTATCCTACCTGTTCTATACCACGTTGTGCCTAAGAAGCCCACTTAAATAAAATGCCTCCCTTGAGCATAGCACTTGGACGGGCACAGATTTCAATTCCTCTTTGCATCTGCTTTTTATGCCCGTGAAGACCAAATATCTGTCTTGTGCTTTTCTTTGGGCTTAGCCCAGGTTCAGTTCACAGGTCTCATTTGCTTGGCAACAATTCTTTTTGATTTTATTGTGGACTTTGACTCCATACGGTTCCTGAAGCATTAGAGTCCAAACAAGACACAGTACTCTGAGGCCTCACCAATGTGAAGCAGAGAGGAAGTTACTTCACAGACCTTGCAAGGGATACTCACGTTTCTAGATTCCACTGTGGTATTTGCCATTTTCACAGCAACATGATGCCCCTGACCTACTGCAACTTCTATAGAGTAATTTCTTCCAGCAGACTTCTCTCTGAACAGTTACTCTCTGTCCTCTATAGCTGATTATTCCAGCCTCAGTGGAGTATTGTGCCCTTGTCCTTACTTATTTCTAAGTAGTTTTTAAAACTAGTTACTAAATTATTTCTTAAATTTGTTGTGATGATTTTAAATTCTATTTCTGTCTGGCTCTCTGCCTGTGTTCTTACTTGGCTATACATTGCTTGAAAATTTTGTAAGTTTAGTCACAGTCTCAAGATCCAGAACGTTAATGAATATATGGGGAAACACAGACTACAGAACAACCCTACTTCATTTATTTTTGCTCCAAAGTCTGCTCTCTCCACACAGTATGTAGCCAGTACAATGTCAGTCAACAGAAATTTCATGAAGACCATATTTCTCTAGCTGCTCATAAGGATCTCATGTGAGAGAGTTTTAAAGCCTTATTAAAGTCAAGATTTATGATATCAACTGCTTCTCCCACACCCATAAAGCCTGTTCCCTATTACAAAAGGAAACCAGACTGACATAATTTGTTCTTGACAAATCCATGTTGGCTCATACTTATCTCCCTGTTATCAATAAGGTGCTTATAAATACTTTTTTGATAATTTGTTCCAGAAATGTTTCAGCAGTTGACATTAAGCTGACTGGCCTGTAATTTGTTGGCTTCTCTTTTCCCTTCTCTTTAAAGACATGGATGACACTGGCCCTGTTCTGATCTCCTGATTTCTTACATAGTCTCCACAAATTCACAAAGATAAAGAGCACACTGAAAATGTCCTCATTACCCATCAAACTATTTTTGGCTTCAAATACACGACAGTTTGTAATAAATTTCTTGTCTCTCAGTAGGAAGAATATCTACAGTGATTAAAAATGCCCAGCATTTCTAAGTGAACTTCTCACAGCAGTATCAGAAAGACTGTTTTCTACCTCCATTTAGCAGGGTAAAACATTGCTGGAGAACAGATGTTGGCACTGTAGCATCAGCAACAGCTTCTCACTGTAATCTTAGATCACATAAATATATGCTGCTTATAATTTCACTATTAAGGTAACACATTCATACTCAGTTTCTAATTTAGCAATCTTTTTTTTTTTTGATTCAGAAAAAAAATATTGGTATTAGCAGTCTCCAGTGCAGGTTTTCTTCTTTACAGAGTCATTTTTGAAAGCAAAATACCACCTTTATCCTACCAGGAAAGGAACATGCCTCAAATAAATAAAAGTGCACATGAATGCTGTGTGTGAAAGCAAAAGGAGGAGTATTAGTTATGAGCTCTAATACTGTTGCCTCTCTGAATGCAGATAAATAATAACAGAAACTATTAAACTTAGGAAAGGCCATCTGGCCTCTTTTCCCCAAAGGTGACTCTGTCTAGTGAGGCCATGTTAGATTGATATACAATATATACTTTACAACATCGTTTTGTAGAACTTTCTACAAGTCTTTATTTTTCCATTTTCTCCTTTTTCCCCAAACTCACTAAATGTAGGTGTCTGAGGCAGCATCTAAACTCTAGTTGAAAAAAGGGTGAGCCTGACAGCAAAGCTGCTCTGAGAACAACTTCATAATGATTACTGCATCAAGAAGCAATATATCATAATATTTTCTCCTTCTAGTACTTTTTTTTACACATTTTTATACTTATCTTAGCCTCTGCTAGACAGGCCTCAAGGGATTAAAATTTGGTGATGAGTTCCAGGGTTTCATTTGCTCCACAGTCTGCTGCAGTTAGTGCTCTAAGGCAGTTGAGCACATTTTTAAGAGACTCTTTAGAAAATATTTTCTTTGGAAGAAAAAAATACAGTTTACAGCATTTTTTCTTACTATGCATGCCTGTAAAGAAATCTAACTTTTTTACAATTATTTTAATTTTCTGAAGTGAAAGGAAATATATCAGTCACAGGTTTTTAGGTGGGAAGAGGAGAATTACTATTGCAAATAGTAACAATGGAGAAAGCAAGACAACCCTTCAATTACCCCAGGTACATGAATCCCTTTCTCCTACAGCTCAGAGATTCACAAAACTGGGCAAGACTGGAGCATCTTTCAAACTTAAACATCTGTCTCTTCACAGTAGTTAAAGGAAAAATGCTGTAAACCCTGAGGAGCTTTCCTTCCCACATTGATCCCTGGAGAGTGCACATTCCCTTCCTAATGAAGAAGTGTGAACATTATACAGTGCAGTGGATACAGCTGATAGACTATTTTAGTATCAGGCCTGCTACAGAATCTGCCACAATACCGTGAGTTCTCATCTGATTAATATTGCTGTGTCCCTCATTCTTGCCTCACTGTGCTGACTAGTGGCTAGCACACCTTGGATGCTGAGCAGGAATAAAACACTGACTATAGCCTGGCAGAAAAATACTGACAGAAGTGATAGTTTTTTGTTTCATTTTACATGACTCTATGCAGCCAACCACAAACAAACATCCCCAAAAGTCAGCTTCTAGATGCATTCCTTTTCTGTGATTTAAATCCATGCCTGTATGGAACGATGCATGAGGAGGGTGGGCGCAGACCCCTGCCAGCAGATGCTCTCCAGGTATCATTCTGTGCAGCTGAATCCAACAAGCAGTATCCTCCCCAAACATACAAGCCACCTACCTGCCTAGTCACCCCTTTCCTCTCTATGTGATGCTAAATACAATTATTTTAGCCAAGAATGTCCCTTTTGATGGAGCTGAGGAAACAGTAGATGAGATTTAACTTTTAATAGCTCTGAGGCATCTACATACAGATTGGGCTAAGGGGGGAAAGGTGTGTCAGGGTGAAATGACAAACCTTGGGGAAAAAAGATTATTATAGGAATTATTACAATCATCTGACAGGCAAGACTGAGGGAAATGTTGTGCTGCCCCGCAAAAATAGCAAGGGAGTGAAACTGGGATTCAGTCCTAGGTTGTATTACTGTGTCACCCTCCAAACTGCTGCATGGGCTTGAGTGCAACGTGGCACTCAGCTCTTTTCCCTCAGCAAAACGGGACTGCATTTACGTCATGTAGGAAGATCACCAAGCAGCGATTCAATACCCATATGGTTTACTTGGTGTCCTGGGTCCAGCTGGGATAGGGTTAATTCCTCACAGAAGCTGGGAAGTGGGTATAGCCAAAGGGATATTCGATACCATGCTGACGTCATGCCTGGGTTTAGGGGAAGGGTAGCCGGAGACCAGGGGACAGGGGACGGGGCTGGTTTGGTTTTTGTGAAGCTCTCGGTGGTGAGATGTTCATTGTATCGGTGTTTCCATTGTATTCTCTACCTTGTCTTATTGTTCTATTTTATTTTCTTTTGTTTTCCTTGTGTGGTATTATTAAAAATCTGTCGTTATCTCAACTCACAAGGTTCCTTTCTTTTTTTTTACCATTTCCCATCTTACCGGGAGGGGAGGGGGGGGGGGGGGTCGCGACCACGGGGTGGTGGTCCTGACCCAAGACACGTGGACATGGCTGTGCTCATAGAACAGGCATCTCAAACCCACAGCAGTGGCAAACTGCTTGCTAAAAAGGTTTGTGGTTTTTAGTCCTTTTTAAAAATTATTATTGTGTGTCTCTCTTGGTAGTCTTTCTTGTCATGTCTTCTACAGTCTATATCCGACTCAGCAAACAAACCTGACTGCGACTATCCTATCTTATTTCTAAGTACATCTTTCTATCAGTGCAGATAACTGCCCTTTCAACTCTTCACGTGTTTGTTATTTTCCTCATATGTGTTGTGGGTTAAGCAGAAGAGAGTTAATTTTTTTTTCCTTCTCTTCGTAAATAGTTAGCAAGAAACTATGTTTTGAATTCCTGCTCAGAAGAAAGCTGGTAAGAAGGAACGTTTATAGTTATTGCCAGAATACTTTCAAGGACAAATACATTCAGCCTCTCTCCCCTCCACAGACAGATTGGGGGGGGGGGAGGGAGAGACAGTCCGGCTTCTAGCTTGGGATTTGCTTTTAGGTTAAGATTGAGAAGCAGACTGACCAATTATTCCATCCCATGCACGTCATACCCAGTATATAGGTGAGGACCCTTTCGGGAGATCTCTCTCTTTTACTNGGTGCACCCCCCCCGTTTGGGGGAATCGTGAGTGCGGTTTCTGGGGATCGTTAGCTGGCAACAGGCTGAGGCTTTGGGGGGTACAGTATCATTGTGTATCACCCATTTCCTCCCTCCTCCAGGGTCGTTGGCTGGGAGTGGCCTGGGCCTTTGGTCATCAGGTGGGGAGGGGCAGTATCACTATGTATCACATTGTATATTTGTATATAGTATTATTTCCAATATTATTGTAGTTTAGTTATTAAATTGTCCTTATCTCAACCCACGAGTCCTCTTTGTCATGTACCTCTTTAATTCTCTCCCCTATTATTGGGTGGGGGCAGGAACTGTGTGAGCAGGTGTGTGTGGTTTGGCCCCCAGCCAAGGGCCAACCCGCCACAATATGCTTGCAGAATAAGTGATTGCTAATATCTCTATGACACAGGCAAGTGGCTGCAACATTAAGACAACATGTCCCATTCAAAGTCTGTGTGTGAAGATGGTATCAGGGAATTGTACCTGGATCTCCTCAATTCCCAAGCTGAAATTCTTTCCAAGCACAGATTATTTCTATCTGGCAACTGTTGGAATAATACTGAAAGAAGAGCCTCTAGCCCCTGAGTAAATACTAAGCTGGAAGCTCATATCCTTTTTCAGAGAAATCTTTCCAAGTGTTACCAAAAATGAAGTCACATGTACCTTATTTCTAGTCAAGTGACCATTTCACTGACAGCAAATTTCAGGCATACTTTTGTGGGATGATTAACTTACTTCTTCAGTCTTATGTGAAAAAAAAGATAACTGAGTTTCATCTTGTCCAATGAGTTTTATATAATTGCAAAAATAATGCTGGATTTCTGATGAAAGTAGCGTCAAGTGTCTCCAGCAATTTAGGATGTCTGATGGTGCACAACTGCGGTAATTAATTACTGTCATCTTACAGAATTGGTTCTAATTAGCTGATGCCTTTCCACTAAGAATACATCTAAAGCATCTTCATATTGCAAATGCATACCAGATTTTTTACCCCAAAAATGCAAAGTTAGCAGCCAGCATACAGGATATTTTTGTGGGGCAGGGAAGACATAATCTAGCTGAGCTTGCTCTTTAATTAATACAAATAGCAAAGAAAGCCACTGTTCTGGGGACTTGGTCACATAACTGCAACCAAAATACAGCACTAAATAAGATGAAGGATGAGTGTAAACTGCTGCCCTAGGATTCAGGGGAACTGATTTCATTTCTATTCTCTGCTATACACTTTGTGCACAGTATTATGCAGATCACTTAATATCATGATGCTTTATTTCTCTACCTATCTATAAACCAAGGAAGTAAAAGCTATTAAAATTTTAGGGTTTTGGGGTCAAGGGGAGTTTTACTTGGAGCTTATGATTTGTGGCACAAGTCATACTAGCATGAAAGCTAATATCCCCCATCAAGGGTGTGCGGAGGGAAGGCAAATGTCTTCCATGAAGGAGTCTTTCTTCTGGAATACCCTCACGTGGTTCACCACAGAGTCTCACTTTGAAATTGTAAGACTGACCCGTTTTTGCAGGCTTTTGGAGAAGGACAGGTTGGAGGGATATGCTAGTTAATTTTTGCAGATTTCAGTGTGGGGAAAAACATTTCTTAGGGCGAGAAATTGATTTTTTTCCCTTCTCTGTAAAAACACTTTGTACTGTAACAAGAGATTCCTTCAAATAGTAAGACAGACAGACAATTTTATAAGCCCTTCCAAATCTCACCACATAAGAATTGTTATATTCACTGAACACTTTTCATTAGGATTGCTAAAGATAAACCCTCTCTGCTTCTTTGTATCTTCACAAAAGCTTTTAAAGTGTAGACTCATATCTGCAGGAAACAACTATTATTAATGAAGCAGATAGATTTTTTTTAAAATAATAGGTTACTTTGCAGCCATTTGCTCTGCTAATTATTAACAGAAATGCTAATGATATATCTACAGTGCTTTGGGATGCTAAATATTATCTAAAGTCTTTTTAAAAAGCATTGTAGAAGAATAAACCATATCTGAAGTGTGAATTGAAACTGTAAAATAATATGCATGGAAGCTCACTGCAGAAATGATTAGGTCATATTTCCCCCTGGCATCTTTGCTTACAAATATATCTGATGCAATGTGAGAAGCATTGCTTCACAATAATATCATAACTTTCCTGATGTCAGTTTCTATTAAAGTATCCTAATAAGTAGTAACTATTCTGATAAATGCATGTGAAGAATAATTTAAATATAGATAACATACTAGAGCAATTCTGAGAGAGGCAATTCTCTCTCATGAATTATTTCAGTATTTGGTTTTATTATCTTCTGTGAAATTCTCCACACACAGGCACATACATGGAGCAGAGTTTCAGGCCCAGCCAAATCTTCCTGGGGCACTGCTGAGAAATTATAGACCAAGGAAGCCTCAAGTACATAAATCAGCGGCAGTCTGTCTGCTGCAGATGGATAGAGAGATGAGCCAGAAAGGCAAGGGGGTGATTTTTAAAACCCACCCAGTTTCTAAGAACTCGATGATATCAAAATCTCCAAAAAAAAAAACCTTGATTTTTAGAGATCAGCAAATTCTCACCAGAAACTGTGGTGCTAGTGTGTTTCTGAAGTACATAGAAGATATCTGTCATGTGTCTTGACAAAGGAAAATAAAATATTATTTGGGAGAGTTGGTGAAGAGGACAAGAAATGTTAGAGAAAACATACTATGGAATAATCAAAAGTAAAAGGAAGGGAGAAACAGTGTCTAGAAATACCTAAGATAATGGCTCTGATGTTCTCTGTTCCAAGTGTTCTTCTCTTGTGGATACCTCTTTTCTCAACCTGCTGTCAAACAAGTACTCTCTGTGTGACTTTCTCTCCCTCTCTCTGATTAAAAAGTCATCTTTCTAAAGTGTTGGCTGTTTTTTCCTTCCTATTAATTCACACTTTTATCTTAGCAGTTCCTTCTTCCTGCTACCAAAGCATCCTTGAATCACCATCATCCAGATTTTCATGCAAATATTTTCACAGCTCCATGTTGAACACCTCTCCTTTGCACTTGGGATACCCTTTCAAACAAATTCACAAACCCATAGTCCTCCTACCCCTAGCTACAACCTTGCTTTTTACCTCAGCTTTACCATTCTGCAAGATGGCAATGGCAATGTAGTGGGCTAGTAAGGGCTGACATTTACTTTAAAAAAAAAATTTGAAATCTTGACAATCAAATTATTCACACAGGGTCTTATGTCAGTGGGCTTCTCGGGCATTTCCAGGGGTTCTGTTAAAAAAGAGACTATTTTAGGATAAGTTTAGATTGGGGGGTCATTCTTTCCTTTTACTTTTCTAAGAAAAATTAAATATAATTGTGCCAACATATTCATGCTTTCTGTAGCCCTTCTTTGAAGTTTATTAGTGACCTTTGGGGGTTAATTAATGCCAGGAAATTTCAACTGTGAACTGTTTTCTAATTCAATTTGTCAATTGCAAGTAACTATAAAAATTATAAATCAATTACTGGGTCTATTCTACACTTCACCAACCAAAAAAATCATAACAAAGTATTTCTGAAGGCAATTGAGAAAAATGAACCACTTCCATAAGGCATTTGTGCTTTCATTTATCTTTTCCTTCATAAAAATACTATTTGAAATACATTCTGCTAAATATGGGGACTACTTTTGTAGAAGAAACCAATTATATTCTTAAGTTTAAATTTTCTTTTTTTCCAGCCATGCTCTAATGTATCACTGTACCTTAGAAATGTACCCTGGGGAAAATGTTTCTATTCTTCACTAAAAATCCATGAATAACATTATGTAGAAATTAATTTATGATAAATGATTTAAAATCTTAAACTAGAATGGCGTCTTATTCAAATGTCATCAGAAAATGGCACCTCACCCGCAGAAAGGAGTCAAGGGATCCATTCTCCATGTATTCAACTACAATCATTACTGGTCTGCCTGCAAAACAGCAAAGAAACATTAGGATTATAGACATAATATGGGGCTTTTATAATTCCAACTGTTATGCACAGATTTTTCACAGTAGTTCAATACGTTACCCATTTTCAAAATCCTCATTTATATCACAAACACAGTTCCCTATGTTATTATCTAAGAATTATCTTTTATCTTTTTTTTTTCTTCTTTTTTTTTTGTATTTTATTAGCTGAATGTGCATTATTCGTTACAGTGTATTCTCCCTTAAAAAGGATCAAAGGAGAGCCTGCTACTTCCAAATAGCACTACCTGCTGTACAAAATTTTGGAATATATTTGAGCTAAGGAAAAAAAAAATCATAAGCCATGCCCAAGAAGTGACAAGCTCAGTACCATAATTTTCCTCTCAAGGAAAAATATCACAGCGATTTAGGGGCATACAGATAGAAACAAGAGGATGTCACAAAAAAAGCTCTCCTAGGTTTGGTGTATGTTTTGGGTGTGTATAATCCAGTGTAACTCTGAATTCATGTGTTTGTACATACTTAACATATACACAATGTTACTCAAATCAAAGTTTTGCTCAACTAGCACAACTTTCCTGTATGGTTCTAGGGTGGGATCATATCCAAATTGAAGTAGAAAAACATGTTACATTTATTTCTTAAAAGAACATCCAAATCTGAAAATAAACTTTTAAATTGGGTATTTAACTAAATACCATTTCACTGTTGATACCCAGGAATGAACTAACACTCTAGAACAGCTTGGCAGAAGAGGCCCAATTAGCATGCTAATCAGGCTATGCAGCAAGAAGTTTTTTAGCATTGTTAATATTACAAAGGAGACATTCTAATATATGCAAAACTAATGTAATGAATAAGTATGTTAGTAAGATTGGGAAGGAGGTAAAAAGTCTTAAAATGGTAAACTTCTATTTCCCTGAGAATTCCTGTCTCTCTTGGGGTCTGTGGGAAACTGGGGTGACACCACGAGCCTGCCCATTTCACTTTCTCAATACAATGCTAGCTGTTCCAATATTTTTCAAACCCAAAGGAAGCCTCTTTCACTTT
This sequence comes from Syrrhaptes paradoxus, assembly GCA_013400615.1. Lineage (NCBI taxonomy): Eukaryota > Metazoa > Chordata > Aves > Pterocliformes > Pteroclidae > Syrrhaptes > Syrrhaptes paradoxus. The sequence continues at coordinate 26,442 of VZTO01024440.1, read as the reverse complement.
TTTTTTTCTCCACCTCTCAGATCATGTTTGTGTTTTATTTGGATGAGGGGATGAGAGACAAACACAGTGTTCAGGGTGAGATACCATAGAAGGGCATTATGTTCCAGCAGAATTGTCCATTTCTGTACAGGCTAACTTTCTCTTCAGCTTGGTTAACTGTGGAAGTGTTTATTAAACTGTCTGCAATATACAATAAGCCATGGACAGGTATTTCTCCTGAGCTGTTGCAGCTAAACCTGAACTTAGGAAAGTGAACTTAAAAATGTGCTGTTCATCCCAGCACGTCGACTTGGGAGTTCCATGTACCCTGGTGATGCCCATTCACATAGTTTAGTCTGGTCTTTCTGGAGTTCCTTACAATATTCTCTCATTTGTTCTCATAAAATTTGAGATTCTTTCTGTATTCAACTTCGTGTTTAGTTTGTCAGTGAATAATGTTGGCATGGTAGTACATTTTTTTCTCTGTGAAAATTCTCATGTGCCTTAATAGTATTTTTGGCTAGCCTTTCTGAAATGTGAAGAATTACCAGCTTCTTTTGTTTTTCAAGTTGAAACTTTGGTCTCAGCTGCAGATCTGCATCTGCCACCAAATCAATTTATATTCATCTGCATCCATTGGTTATACCCTGGTTTTGCATTATAAGCTTAAATGATAAACCATTTTAAAATTCTTAGAGATGACAGCATTTTAAAAATTAATGTTTTCTTCAGCTTGCTAATGATGACCAGTTGTAGGGCCTAGTCTCTTTAGTTTCAAGCACATGAATGACCTAGATTCATTTACCTTTACCTTTGCTTACTGTCAAGGGGCTGACATCTCCATGTGAAATCTAGAGAAGTAAACAAACAGCAGCCTGATGCTAAAGGATCTTACTATATACAGAACCCTCTCAAGCAAGTAGTAATTTCTAAATTGTTGCAGACAACAGCATGTTACAATAAATAGGGATGTAAAGCTGGCTTTCAGACGGTATATTTGGTCAGGCATAAGTTACCCAGAAATTCCTCTTGCTGGGTAAATCAACAACTAAAACACCTTTATGGAAGATTTGCATTTAAAGAGAATGACAAACAAAGCTACTGAGCTTCCAAACAGTGCTCCTATAGTTTCCTGATAGTAATCCTTTGGCACTCTACCCTTTCCGGAAGCTATGTTGTGAAGTTCCCTAGCAAATTTCAGATTATTTTCACATTTATTTTGTGAAAGCAATTTTTAATTATTCTATGTTCTCTCATAAAGTATTTCCCTCTCCAAAAACCCCCCAACAACCTGTACTTCATTTTGCACAGATCAACAGTATGAATGTCAAGGCTAAAGTGACTATGAAATGTATCTATATGCATTTATCTGTGGATTTCAAAAAGAGATCTCAGTATTTACAACTGGATAACGTTTATGACTTTTTAAACTGCTCAGTGCATGCCTTTAGTCACTTGAAATGATATGCCTTAACACAAGGCCAGCTCTTCCCATGACAGCAGAGGTAAATATACCAAAATTAGCAGTATTTGTCTTCAAATAGGTTGCTGCATATTGGAAGATCAGCATATCACTAAGCATTCAGGAATTTTGATGAACAATAAATTTAGTCACTTAGGCTGATAGCTTCTCACAGACTCAGTCTGTATCACTCGCCGTCCTACCGGAATCTCAAATGAACCTGATGCAAGATTGTGTCAAGACACCACATGAATGAACCCAGCTCCATCATTTGACTACCTTTAACAAAAATCTTATATCTGGATTCTAGCACTAACATCTCAAACAATCCTCTTTTAGTGCACCACCACTTGATAAAAGCCATCCTATTTTGGCTGCATGTTTAATGTATCACTGAAGACACTTTTGTATTCCCAGCTGGACTGTGACAGGCAATACAGTGAGCCTTTTAGTCAGCATAGTATTTGTCTTTGGAATACCTATAGATCAAAAATGTCACATCTATTGTTTTGATCGCTTGAAGATATAGTAAAAAACTCTGCTACACAGCAGATCCCAGTGGGTACATTTATTATCAAAGCGGTAACACACCGGCTCTATTCCCAGCAAAACAATTATTTTCCAGTAATTTTATAGGTTTGCAAATTTCATTCAAGGATCTCTAAACATTTTACAGATGTTAAGTACATCAAGTGTTAGGTAACGTAGAATACATATTGATTTAAAAGGTGTGGTAGCAACAACAGGTTCATAAAATCAAGTGGCACCCTCCATCTAGTGAGTATAGTATACCCAACCAGGCTGCATTTTCTTACTGATACACAATGTTGTATTTTCTTCCCTAGCTCAGTACCCTCTAGAGGCACTTTAGTGATTCCACTGTGTGTTCGCATTGCGTGAACACTTTTCATTTCACAAATGGTTGAAGGAATGGGACTAGCAATTGTCTGTGGAGAAGCTGGCTGAGACATGAGCATGAGCAGCTGACTCTGGCACATCCAAGGAGAGAATCCAACATTGGACATCTCAGTTCAGAGACTGAGTCACCGGTCCCAAAGGCAGGCAGTGGGAGAGACTGGACTGTTTCCTGTGAAAAACACAGATCCTGATGTGTGTAGCCATTGCGTTCCAGCAGTTCCAGATCTGGGAAGCAAACTCTGAAAGCACAGATCTACTTCTGGTACTCTACATGTGACAGAGCGCAGTCTGGGATGCCTAACCTCCAAAGTGTCAGCGGGTGGCAGCTAACCCAGGGCTTGTATAGAACAAAGTTCTTGGTAAGACAAAAAGCTATGGATGATATTAGTCAACATTAGTTGCCTTTTAGAGCAGACGTTATTCTTTATACTGTGGTACAAATTGAGTCCAGAAAAGATTAAGGTCTGTGCTGAACCCTGTACAAACACAGGATACTGCTTTTGTTTTAAAGAGGACTAAAAAACTGACTTTGAAAAATAATACTGGGAGATTTCTAAACTAGCATAATGTTTGCCTCTAGACAGAAAAGAAAAGCAAAAAAACCTATTACTTAGATTATGAAAATCCATGTTGCTCTCAGGATACTAAGAAAGATTAATTCTTCATCCTCAATACAAGGAGAAGAATGAATAAAAGAGAGGGGGCAGAGGAGTATTTGAGAGGGAGAAGCAATCTTTGATTATTTTATCATGGGCTAATGTAATTCTGGAAGGCATTGAATTATTTTCCTATATTTTTGATTGCTTACACATATGAAACATGGACATCTTTACTTGAAAAAACAAGTTTAAGGATAAGCAGCAGTAGAAGGCGATACAGACGGGAGTTAGGAAAGCAGTTGGGATTCAGAAGGGTGGCACAGGCTGCAGCAGAGAGGCAGCCGTGCCAGTGCTGCATGAGCCTGCTAGGAGAGCACCTGTGAGAGCTCACATGTAGCCCCAGGGAACTCTGTCCAGGCAAGACAGCATGCACCAGCAGGCACTCCTGTGACGGATGACAAGTCCATCTGTGGCATCAGTGCACCTCACCAGACAGCTGGACACCTAAACTGTAGTTTAAAGACTTGACCAATTCAGGTGAGTGTTTTCACACAGATACAGGCATAGGCATTGGACAAGTATTTAAAGAAGTACTGGGTTAATTTTACAGTCAAGATCTACGTAAGAGAAGGCATGGAAAAAGGACACTGAAAAGGGTGTCAGCTTGGGCTGAGGACCTGGAATAAATAACAGAGGTCAAGAGCACCTAGGAGCTAAAAGCTGCAGATGCTGCTGGAAGAGAGCAAAAACTTTCATGTTTGAATGAGAGAAGGACAAAATATAAAAAGGTTTAAAGATGGATTCAGTGATCAAATCAGTCAAACAAATCATTCCTGCCGCAGTTTTAGATACCCAGCAGTGATGGAATAAGGAGTACCGTGAGAAAATAGACTTTTAAAGTAGAGGAACAACGTAAAGTGTTCTGAGGCAATAGGTGCAAACCCAAACATGGATTTTACACACTACGTATATCACATTTAGCATTTGCAGTGCCTTAGTGTTATCATTTTACTCTGTACCCAAGGTAACAATATGAAATTATTATTGTATTTATATATGACATATACTGATTCTATAGCCACATTCACTGTTTTCACAATTACTGTGAAACTATAAATGTTCCCACTACAGACATATGGGTGGGATATTGACTAAAGCAGCTTCCCCTCCCTGCACATGGAGTAACTCTGGCAGATCCATTTCAGATTCCCACCATCTCAGGAGCCACACTGAACACACAAGAGCAGTATCAGTGCTTGGCATGATGCAGGAAAAGGACATGAATTTCATTACTCAGAACCTAGATGAATCTGTAGAAGGTGTAGGGGTTATTAATTGTTTTGATGCAAATACTACCTTGTGACAAGAGGCTGACTGGTTTTGACAAGGTGGGTTTCCTTCCCTAAGAAAGTTCTTCAGCAGAATTCTCCCACCCAGCTGTGCTGCAATGCCATTAAAATAAAACTAGCATAAATGACAACCATTCTATATTGATGTCATCGCATCTCAGAATATGTTAAAATTTTGTATTTTCCATTGATCAATCTGCTTGACATTTTTTTAATAAGCAGAAATGCAAAAAAGAAAAATGAAAGCCATACACTGCAGAATAATGTAAGATAGCAATTATATCTAAAACTCATGCCATATATATTTTTAGTTCTCTTTCTATTTTTTTTCACAACACAAGATTTTGATAGTGTGTAATTATATTGAGTGGAAGAGTGATGAGTAAGGAGGAGAACTTGAAGTGTCATATCAATGACAAAATATTCAGCTTGTTGTCTCCTGTTGTCATTTTAAATAATGCAGCAAAGCCACTTTAATGAATTTTGTATGTAAGATTAATCCTCCAAAAAGAATACAGTTAGCACATGCTCATTTCTCCAGTCTTTACTTATAATGAAATCTTTAATACCCATTATGGGAATGTATCTGTTAACATAAACAAAGGATATTTATTCTTCCACCTAAAATAGCAAAGGTTTAAATCAGTTCTCTAGATCATGTAAGAAAATATTGCTCCATCACTTCTGCAGGTCAGAATTCATGTGTCTCAGAAAATCACCTCCTTATCAGGCATTTTTTCACTCCAAAGGCATATTCTGCTTTTGGTTCCCCACTAACTTGCCTCCTGCTAAAGCTAAATAGATAAGACAACAGAGCAAACCATACAGGCACTCCCTCAGGTAGCACTGGGCCTTTCAGCACTCCAACAGCATGCAAAGCACCCACAGCAAAACCCTGTGCCCCTCACTGAAATGCCCAGGGCTTGGAAGGCATTCCTAGGTCTCACACTAGAGTTCCTTACATATTGCTTCGAATAGGAGAACCACTTGCTGTGGCACTGCAGCTTCTTCACTCCTGCTACTAATAACGATGCAGTTGTATGCATCAGAGAACTATTTTCAGCAAATAATGAAACAAACAAAAAAAAAAGATTTTACCATAACACAAAAGCCAATGGAGGAAAAAAGAAATAAAACAAATGATTATGCAAAAAGCAATTGAAAAAATTCTGCCAGGTTTTGCATTGTTAGCCCACATCAATACACACGAAGCCAATGGGAATTTTGCTGCAGGCCATCCCACTTGCATTACTGACTTACAGAAGGTCTCAGACTAAGACCTGTGTTCCAAGAAGCCTCAAAAAATAGAAGCTGTAGCTCCAAACCCCTTCTTCAGACTTCAGAAGCCACAGTTGCAAACAGGATAGCACTAACATATATACATCTTGCTGTTACAGAAAATCACATAGATACAGCCTACTTATCTTGCTATTAGTGCTTGTGCTGGTTTTGGCTGAGACAGAGTTAATTGTCTTCATGGTAGCTGGTGTGGGGCTATGTTTTGGATTTGTGCTGGAAACAGTGTTGATACCACAAGGATGTTTCAGTCACTGCTGAGCAGTGCTCACACAGAGTCCAGGCCTTTCCTGCTTCTCACAGCACCCCACCAGCGAGCAGGCTGGGGGTGCACAAGGACCTGGGAGGGGACACAGCTGGGACAGCTGACCCCAACTGACCAAAGGGATATTCCACACCATGGGGTGTCATGCTCAGCATATACAGCTGGGGGAAGAAGCAGGAAGGAGGGGATGTTTGGAGTGATGGCATTTGTCCTCCCAAGTCACTGTTACATGTAATAAACACCTGCCAGCCAATGGGAGGTGGTGAATTCCTGTGTAACACTTTTCACTAGTTAAGTTAGTTTAATCAAGGAAAGATATCTTTGCAAAATCAGTTGATAAAAATACAAAACACATGAATGAGCATAAGTTGCTGTCTATTATTTAGCAAACTGGGGTCCTATAGGTGTCACTACGAGTTGAAGAAGATTTACTGTATCAAGCCAATATGAAAATATTGTTCTCTGAGCTGTTTATCTGTAATTTTATATTGAATTCTTTTACAATGACTGCCTGGTAACTCACTGGTAAGAATTTATGCATGTTGGTATGATTTGGTAGCCAGGAAAAGCCTGCATGTATTCTTTTAAAATACCTTCTCAAATCCTCTGTCTTACCCCTCCTGCAGCAACAAGCACTGCAAACACTTCTGTTTTTCATATGACAAAGGGAGAATGTGCTTTGGATGATAGAAGTTTTAGCAGTCTCCAGCACGCTGCTTCTGCAATCCCTAATCCTCATCAATCCTCCAGTGTGCCTTACAAAAGATATTCTGGAAAGTTTTGAGGAAAGAAAAGTGGGACTGTAAAGAGAAAGCAGTTGCACTTTTCCCATTATTTGTTTTCTTGTTCTTGTCCTTCCATGAGAGAAGCAAATGGATTGCAGTCAAGAGTAAAAGCAGAACAAGTAGTTGTTTATCACTAATTGGAGGCCGGGTAGGTGAGGGAAAAAGAGTGGCTAAAATTAAACCATAGAAATAAAATAATTGGCCCAAATGTTGATATTTTCTGCATTTATACTTTCCAGCCATATATCATTAAAAAAATTTGCATTTCTTCAAGTTTCCATATGTTGGGTTGGTGTTTTGCCAATGGATGCAGTTAGCACAAAGGACACAGGAACCAAATTTTAAAAAAAAGTGAGCTTATTTTTAGTTATTTTTAGTGATAAAATAATGAGGAAAATAATACAGTGAAAATTAATTAAAGCAAGATAAGCAGCAAAATAATAAGCGAACTACTGTAACAAGCATAAAATAAGGTAATGCACCTAAGCATTACTACATAGAGTTAGCGATAGTGCTTAAGAAAGACACACCAATTGCCCTAATAATACATTACCATCATCACAGTCAAAGGGGAGCCTGGTTACAGCGAGGATTTCGAGAACACTTCTCAGCAACTGGGAAATCTCTATAGAGTGTGTCCACTGTATAGATGAGGCTTCCAAATTTCCCTGTAAATGGTCCCTGCTTTCATACAGTTAAATAAACAACTTTATATCTTAAGATGCAAAAAAAATTGGTGTAGTTTTTTTTTTCCTTGTGAACTTTTTCCCACGTTTGTCCTGAACCCCAAAAAAAGTTAAGAAGAAGTAAAGGTGTCTGGTTGTCTTTGATTATGTATCTCTCAACAAAGCCCGTCACCGCCCTGCTACATTCTGTCACGTAGAGGTCTGTTTGAAGGTTTGAGATAGGTGTATCTCCTTTTTGACAAGGAGGGCTACTGTTAAACAACTATTATCTTAAAGCAAGCGTTGCAGCAATGCTCTATAAGCATTACAACAAAAACTTTTATAAATTGTCATATATTCATAAGGTTATACATTGCATATGTGATCAATATTATACATATCAGATACATTTGTTAGGTTGTGGAGTTCATCTTGAGGTCAGCTTTGATTCAGGACCCCACTGCTCAGGCCCTAGTGTTTCAGCTAGTTATTTGTATTATCTCTTTCTACATATTTATTAGCATTACAAATACAATAAGGATGAAAAAAGTTCTGTTTTATTCCTTCTGCTTATATTTACATGAATATTATAAGCAGAAATAAAAAACAAACACCTTCATCATTAAGGCAAGATGGCTTATTCATATTCAGATGCACCCATGGAGGAGAACAAGAGCTGGTGTGTTTGTAGACCAGCTCTGAAAGCTGCTGCATGAACCATTCTAAGTACATCTAGTGCATCTTATTTGAGATTTTTACACTATTTTTCAAACACTAATCTGTAAACAGATAAATCCATGCTATGTATAGTGAAAAAAAGATGACGCAAAGTCACTTGTCTGAGGTATCACAAAACCCAAGTCCTCAGCCTTCAATAAAAAGCTGTGGGAACTATCGTATCTGCAGAAAGTGTGCACAAAGAGGCTTTGTATCATTTTCATGTTCCCCTGATGCTGAGAGGGTAGTGCCAGCCTGAGCCCTTGGGATAAACTGATGTACCTTAAAAAATAATCTGAATTATGGCAGTTGCCCAAGAACTTCCACAGATCCTTACAACAGCTGATGTTTACATCAAAATCTTGGTCATGTACCCTGGAACCATTCTGTCACCTCCGTGCCTGATAATGACCCCCTTATACTGACTTGAAAGAGGTTTTAAGAGATGACAAAATCACAAATCAGAACAACAAACAGAGCTCAAGGATTGCATTTTTGACCATTCTATCTCAAATGCTAGGTTATATCATCCCATTTTAAACCAAGAAATCCCAGCATTAAAGGCAGTCTTTATCAGTGTATAAGTAGGAGGGAGATTGTAGACTAGACTAGTTTCTTTGCACGAATAGGCAATTTGTTAATGACCAGCCACAAAAAATTTGTCCACTCAGTTTACATTTAAACAATGTAATGAGGGTGTGAGGAGGAAAGGTAAGCTTTTAACAGAACTGATTCTGGAATAAGATTTATATTGCTTGAAATTTCACTCAGAACCCCAAAAATTCCAGCACTTTCACTTTAGCACTGAAGCAAAGAACAGCAAAAAAAAATCTATAATGAATAACAGATTCTGTTCAGATTCAGTTTAAGAGAGATACTTTTGCCCAGTTTGATTAACCAAAACAATTCACCTCACTTTTTTTTATAACTGAATTTCACGATGTTTCACTTAATCTAATGACATTTCACCCTTAAGTTACTCTTAACATTTTCAGTGTTCACACCACTCTACATCCTCTTGTGGAAAGAACAAGACATGTTCTTTGGTTCAAAATTAGTCCACAGAGTCTGACTGCATCAAGGATCACTTTCCCTATTGACCCTAGAGCATGTAAAGCAATTGAAACAAACTTAACTCTGTGTATCAGGGGCTTCTGCACTTCATCAATATTCAGTATGCTATGATAGATAACAGGTACTTATGGGATTTAAGAAACAAAGCTTATTTAATCTCTATTGTGAATTTACCCATTATCATAGGTGTGTTATATTTAAAAGCTGTAAATTACAACACAAATTTGCAAATGAGCAAAATGAAAAATTGCATAGATAAGGTTACTGTAAAATATGTTTTTGTGCTTTCATAAGTATAATGACATGGTTAAGGTATTTTTTAATATTATTCTGAAATGTCAGGGCATTTTTTGATTATTAATTACTATGCCTGATTGTGATCTTTGTAAGATTCTGACATGTCTCACACTTTAGAATATGCTTTATGTATTTTTTCATTTACTATTTGAGCACACATTTTCCTCCTATTTCCCTTTAGTCTACATAAACTTTAAACTTCTGAGATATACAAAACTGATGAGCCACAACTTCCTCCTTCATTGTTTATGACTGTCTTGATACTTTCTGATCATGAGAAAGGCATCATTCTCATTTCAAGCAGCAGTGGAGGCCGCATATCAATACTCCTGAAGTTTCTGAAAGCCACAAACGAAGCTTCGGTTGTAACATGTGTGAGTTGCTAAATCCAAAATTAAGAAAAAAAAAATCGCGAATCAGGGCTCCAACAAATAAATGATGCACTGGACCTAACATTGTGATATTTTTGTGATCTCATGAGATTTTTTTTTTAAATTTCTCTTTGGGGTTTTGTACCTTCAAGACATGAAGGCACACATTCTCAAGCTTCTCCCTTCAACTCTGATTTTGATCACGAACAAAAGCCAAGACTTACAATGAAGCTGGGTCAAGCAGCAAACTGTAGATGCAGAGTTCTTTAGATAAGCATATACATCTTGAAGAAATATGAAAAATATGGAAACTCATTGACACATGATGAAGAAAACCAAAATCATTCATCTCTCATAACTTAACTCCATAACTGTGGAGACATCTCCAGAGCTAGCAATATCTAGATTTTATCTGAGAAAGAAAAAGGCATTTCAAGGGAAGGAGACAAATTTTCCTAACTATGCATCATAAACAGGTCATATGAGTCAGTCCAGAATTGTCTAGTCTTCACCAACTATAAAAGGCACCTAAACAGGCTTGTGAAAGAAGTGTGTACAATCCAGAGTTAGGCAGATTATTTCCCATACACAGTATTTGGGCCTGGAAATGGTACTTCAGCACGTTGAATTTCATAAAGGCTTTCTACTAGAAACAGAGCAAAAAACCCTAAACACTATTTCAGTTAACTATTCCTTGTCTCCCATGTCACAAAAGGTCTAACAGTTCCGATTCTGCTTTCACATCCAATGCTTTACTGCTAGGCTAAAAAGGAAGTTAAGATTTTTTTTTCTTTGCATCATGGAACCAAGAATAACTGTGTGTAGGTTATTTACAAATACGTTTATGTGTGTATCCATCAGCCTTCTCCAGCTCTCCTCTTCCTGTCTTTCTGCTTCTGTTAGTAATGAACAACAACTTGCTTCAATTCACATATACGTCACAATAAATTACCTACATTTTCTGTAGTCAGATTATGCAAAAATGACCACATATGCAGATAATTTTTTCTGAACTTCTAGGGCTAAAATGTTTGGAATTGTTTACGACAGTCATCTGAACATGAAATGAAGTATTTAGCAAAGGTGGAGAAAGAAGACCTCCTCTTTCATCACATCCTACACTCAGAGCTTAATCCCAGTTCTACAGTTCAAGCTAAACCCTAATGGACCAGCACAAAAAAAAAAGTTCCTCCCACTATTCATGTTACTTACTGGTCATCCGTATTTTGGCTGTAAAGTACTTTGTACCTGCCTAATGGAAAAGTTCACATTTGAACTTCTACTCTCAGAAAATACATGCCATTATGTATTAGTTGTAGGCTTTAAAGGCTAGAAATGTCAGTGAAATAGCAGAGTCTGGAAAGAATAAACTGGAAGAGCCATTTGGCTCTGATATTCTAGAAAATGCATATGCAATACAAGAATCAAATTGTTAGTCACCAAGAAAGCAATTTTCATTTAACAAAAAATACAGCAGTTTAGGTGCTGGAATCCATAGTAGGGAAAGATGCATTAACTGAAAAAAAATAGAAGTTACTTTTCTCATTATTGGAGTACCATAATTATAGTTGAGTTTCAATATGAACAATTGCTCCCTGATGGTTCTTCTTGAGTAGTTTTGTTCAATAAGGGTCTGTCAATACAAGTTGCTTTCATTTGTCAGTTTATGTAATATCAAGAACAATGGGCTCACTCAGGTGCACTAGGAAATTGTAATAAAATATTAATTTAGGGGAAAAGAAAACTGATAATCATCTGGTTTAGCATTCTACAGTTATATATGAATTTTTTGAGAAGTTGCCTGCAATAAATGTGAAAATTACAGTGTATGTTAGACAAAGTCATCGACAAGCAGGCAGTAAAACACTGAAAGGGGGATATCCTCTACATAATGTACTTTATGTGGAGGAGCAGTCTTGTCATTACCTAGTCCAAGACAGCAGTGAGCCAACTGTCCTGTATCACTTTTAAGTTTCTGGAAAGTAAGTGCATCCTAATTTCTTGCACATAATGTGTTTTTGAGGTTCACAGTGGTGGATTGTTTTATCAGTCCTAATTCCTTTGCTTCCATTTTCCCAAAATGTAAAAGAGCTGGATAATTAACCCTTGCAAAATAAGTGGAAGGAAATAACAGGTGCTCATGCTTCATTATAACAGTCACATAAACTTTCACAGAAACTTCAGAGAGGAGCTCTGGGAATGAAATAGGGGTCAATGATCCAGCTGCTGCCTGCATGGGGAGATCAGAGGATTCACAAGCAAGTCACAGCACTTGTCTTCATAGAAAGGTGTGTATGGAAAGAATAATTTTGATGTTTTTCCCCCCCTCCTGCTAACGCAGTTTGAATGCTGCACAGTATGAAGTGGGTCTGGGAGGTTCTCTTAACAGGAACTTTTCCATAGTTTCTCAGTGCCTGACACCCATCTTGTCAACAGAAAAACTCAGGAAAGGGGGTTAGCCTGAAAGAAACAGTAGGAAAGGTATTGTTTCCCTTCCTTCCTTTCCAACTCAGTAAGCTTAACAATCTGCCTGACACTCTTCAAAGACAGCAGCATACCATAAATTTTTGGCAGTAACTTCTGCAGGCAATATGGGTATGCATTTATACAACAATCCCTTTACATGCGATTGAAATCAAGAGCTGCCAATGCACAGCAAGAATAGTTAAGCTAAGAATTTCCCTCAGATGGAGCAAACAACATGGTACTTAGTTTGGAAGAGCTGGAATTCAAACAAATAGATGCAGCACTGGCAATTTAGTTACTTGTTTTTCTCACAACATGCATATATATGTGTATGTTTGTGTGTGTATATGTGTAACTATGAAGAAAGCAGTAAGCTTCCACAGCCCGTACCAGTGTAAGTGTGAGGAGGAGTGTAAACTGCTAAATGGTATAAGAAATCTATTTAATATATACAAGAATATAACTTGAGAAAAAGTACTTATTGCTTATGTGAATCCATCTGTCATTATAGACCTATTTCAATTAAGTCATGTGAATTTGTACTGCTAACTAGAAACTACACAATTTGTGACATAAATTATAGCTAAATCAAAAGGAAGCTATCGTCTGAAAATGAACTTGTTTTTGCAAAAATCTAGGATAGATGTCTGTATAGCAGTGACAGACTTGACGTAACTATCAAATATAAGCACTATTGCATTAGCATAGTTATGTCTAGGCTTAAAAAACAGCATTTGAGGCAATCCATTTATGCAGAAAGATGTAAAACCCCAATGCCGTCAACATAAATTAATCTTTGTTGAAAATATGTTGAAAAATGAGGATACCTTTTACATACGTGAACAGTGCAAAAGCAGACAACAAATTACACAAAACTGAACATCAGCTGTCAGTGCAATGGTAAAAGAAATACACTGCCCCCAACTATATTGCATTAGCCTTCTGGTACCTAAAAGGGGCCTACAGAAGAGATGGGGAGGCACTCTTTATCAGGGAGTGTAGTGACAAGACAAGGGGTAACGGTTTTTAACCTGGAGAAGAGGGTAGATTTAGATTAGATATTAGGAAGAAATATTTTACTGTGAGGGTGGTGAGACACTGGAACAAGTTTCCCAGGGAAGCTGTGGATGCCCCATCCCCGGAGGTGTTCAAGGCCAGGCTGGATGAGGCTTTGAGCAACCTGGTCTAGTGGAGGGTGTCCCTGCCCATGGCAGGGGGGTTGGAACTTGATGATCTTTAAGGTCCTTCCAACCCAAACTATTCTATGATTCTATGATTCTATACAGTAAATATGTGGGTTTTTTGCTCGCATGAACAGCAAAGCTGGTTTTAGCAATTTAGAAGGTTATCATGAAATGGAAATGGCATCCTCTGGTCATCTCTGTAACAGAGAGAGACAATTCGGAATTAAGCTTGTGCTTAGTGTAAATACAAATGCAATAAAGTGAAAAAGGAAGAGTTAAATAGCAGAACTACAGATAAGATTGTTAGGGTAAACTTGTTAACAGCAATTTCTGCCTTGTACTGTGGTGTCTCATGTCACCTGGACCCCACATGCACTTTTTCTGAAAGAAACACATTTCATCCATTGGATTTATTACACTTCTTCACTGGCTTTCAGCTACGTGACAATCCTCACTTTCCAGAAGGTGGGCAGTCTCTCACTTTCTGTGGGGTTCCTGCTTGGCTCATTTTTTCTGTTGTTGTTTACACAATCAAACAGTAACATTTATTTCCATTACTTTGCTAGGGCATATGTTAAACACCATGTAGCTGCATTTCCATTTTTTCCCTGTTCTGAATATTTAACCAGATTGAATCAGAATCCTTAATAAAAGACATTTAATAGCAAGAAATAATGAACCAGTTTTATTAAACAAACTACATTTAAGAGTTATGACTTAAGTAAAAAAAAAAGTGACAAAAAGTTTTACAAGCACTCAGAAAACAACAGTCCTGAGGACCTTTTAAAATAAACTTGTAGGTAGGTAAGTAGGCGAGAAGCCAGTTCATGAGTGCAGTTAAGTCACTTGTAATCGAATAGAATCAGCAATATGCTACACATAACACGATGTTCAAAACAGAGTTTTTTTGGGGGGCCCTGGAGTATTTCGTCTTCCACAGCTGTTTGGTTACAGATACCAATATTATTTTGATGCTGACTGCCAAAATAACCTAAGAGCTACTAAACACACAAGGAGAAAAAAACATGGAAAGTATTTTACAAACTGATGACAAAAGACACCCAAACAGTCATAACAAAAGACATCAAAGTTGCTGAGAAGCTTCTATTCAAAGAAAGAATGTAAACAAGGAAATAAGAGCACTTAAAAAAAACCCCCATCTTGTATTAATGAGGCCTACCATTATTGCAATAGATAAAAATGGGGCATAGAGAAGGAGAATAGCTAACTTTGTATAGCAAATCAATAACATTACGTAATTTTCAATTTTCTCCCTACTTTTACCATAAGAGGTTTTTCCTCTTTAAGAAAAACTGTAACATTACAGGTGACATTACAGGATACAAGTGTGACATTAGCCCATGTACAGATTAATTTTACATAGAAATATGTAGTTTGGAAAGGAACAGAACTGCGCTTTTATTCAGTTTTAACTGTAATTAAGATACATATATTTATTCTTCATTTATTAGGTTTGGTGGAAGATGGTGTTTAATGGCCTCAGAAGAGAATGGATAACACATATGGCCTTTCTGGTAAAGGATGTCTCTAACTTGTCCTCCTTTCCTGTTTCAGACCAGTATCTGATAACAGCCTATTCACCTGGCATGGCATTCTCAACTTTATGCCAACCCTCTAGGGTCTCATGTGCCATCATATAGCTGTGCCTCTGCTGGGGACCTCACCAGAAGCAGTGCAGAATACTGTCCTGGCAACACAGGCAATGGGGTTTTCTCACACTTTTAAAGAGAATTATACTAGTTTGAATTGTGATAAAAGTTACTAAAAAGTTAAGACAGTTTTCATGAGATACAAGTTGCAACTACAGAAGTGTGCAAAGGATTCAAACACTATATCAGTACATAATTAAATTTTGCCTTTTGAAATTTGCTTTGCTTCCATGTTTTAGCAATGGAATGTAAATTTTTAGGGAAGAGTCACAGAGTCACATAAAATTTGTGATTTTATAGAGGCATTTTTAAAGTTATGTGTTCCTGGTGCACACGGGCATGCTTCATGAAGTGCGTGATTAGAGGACACCAAGACTTCTCTTTCTATATTTAGGTTGATTGCTTAACTACAAATCAGTTTCTCTCACAATTTCTCCTATACATTCATTCAGGGAAATGGCTAGTTCCTGAAAATAACTTATCTTTCCCATTTTCTTTCAGTTTGGCTTTTTATTGCAAGGGACATCTAATCTCCCTGTCTGACCAATACCAAATTTTGTTCCCCTAAGGTGTGTGGAAAGATGGGGCAAAGGGTGAAGGGAAAAAAATTGATGTGGGGGAATAGGCTGGAATACCTACCAGAGGAAATGCTGGGGGGTAAAGATCCACCTCCTGACACTGGATGTGAGGCCAGGATGCTATTTAAAAATCCCGCCCTCAGGAATCTCGAAAGAGACTTCACCCCAATGGTCCGAAAGGATCCTTTCAAAGAGATAAAAATGATCATTAATCAAATGACTTGTTCTTTGGCTGATAAAACTAGTTGACTGTTTAAAGAAAGAATAACGGAACCTCTAAAAAGTTAACAGCGGTTTCACTGGAATGGATCTTACAAAAAGCAGTTAAAAGTTTTTCTTTGTTTTTTAACCAAGTCATACAATATACAGCTTTAACCAGAAAGAGCTTGTTTTCCACATAACTTTACAAATGGAGACTTCCAGCACTTCTAGGAGGAATGGAAAAATCTGAGATTTTAAAGGCAAAATATACCTATTAGATATTCACACTGCATTCTCACTGCCTAAATGCACAGTTTTATTTCTGGAAACAGACATTGCCTCCTCCACCCCTTTTAAAATAAGTACTTGTGACATATCTATTGTAGTGATAATAAATAAGGACCCTTCATAATTTCATTCAGTGTTTCAGCTTTCAGCATATGTACAGAGATCTAGAGGCATAATTTCAGCTAACTCATGTTAGTGCTCAGTGAACGCCAGCACCAAAGACTGCTCTGATATGAAAGCTCTACACATCTTACTTGAAAGTGCAGAGTCAAGATTCTCCCACCGTGCAATAAATTTAAATTGGAATCAGAATAATTTCTGTATTTTTGCAAGTACACCAAGCAAGCATTCATTCAAAAATTTAGGCAATGGCAAGTTTGTTGTCATTATCCTGCAGGTATTTCACAGTTGTTCTTTTAAGAGATTGAAAACATCTTAATATTTATATAAAATGAGAAAAATAAATGACCCTCTTAAAATTTATGCAACAGTTGGGATTTTTTTTAACTAATAAAAATGTAGCGAGAAAAGTTTAGCCTCAAAACACACGTGTACCTGCTGAACTTAAAGCAGCCTAAGAGAGCTTTGAATTTTTCTCTTGTATTTTCAAGCAAGAGTTCTAATGTTTCTTCTCAATACACTTGCCCTTTAATTTTTTTTATTAGACCTGCTGCAGTCTGTGGAAAAAGAATTAATGTAATTAACGTTCTGGATGCAGTATTTTTATATATGACAGGTAAAGATGAGGCATAAAAGTTTTCCCTCTGGCCACTCCAGAATAGCCTTTGGCATTCTTGTAAAAGTGTTTTCAAATTCCATGGCTTTTGTATTAAAATGTTTTCAAAAGTGATCACAGATAGAGAATCCAGAATGCAATACACAGAAATTAAATTTTAAAATGGAAAATTGTTCCATTAACTCCAAGATGTTTGGTACTGAACAGCATCTTAAAACATGAAGGCTAAATAATGAACAGATGAAGACTTCCCAAATAAAACTTTGTTTCTCTGTTTCAAAATATGAATTATACCAACCATAAAGTACACCCGCTGTGAGTCACATGCCATATGTACAGACCTTCAGAAAAGCCAGACAGCTTACAATAAGTCACTTTGTTATAGAAAGTAATGAAGACAAACGTTGTTTATTTCTCTTATTGTACATATTCAGAAATAAAAACAAGGAGCAGCAAATTTTGGAGCAATACCATCTGTGAGCACTAAGAGGGCTAGAGGGCTAAAATTGTTGAGGCTTTATAAAGAGCAAATAACTAAGAGAATACATAATGTTTTTCTCTCATACTTAGAAGGTATGATTCAGCTGCTTAAGCGTAAATGCCTTGTGTAATTTGAGAGATGCTCTAGAAACTCTGAAGCATTCACATTTGAGTGGCAGACACGACAAAATCTGCATTTGCACTCTTTGAAAGTGGCAGCAGGAGGCAAAGCAGCACTTGGGCATCCTAGAGTAGGCACCTAGTGTCATTTTAGGCAGCTGAATTTCATCCAGTCTACTGTCACCTCAAAAAGGTCTCTGATTAGAATACAGTGTTGCAAGAACAATGCCTTAATCTCTTCTAGAACTCCACAAACAGCTTCTGAACAGGACAAGGTTGACAATATTCAGCCCTAATCAGTATCGATAAACATAAAAACGTGGACAAAGAGAGGCTGAAACTTCATCCATCTTAAAACATGCATGGTCCTAAATTAAAATGCAGCATATGTCCCAGAATGAACAAATGGGTGCTTTTCGTATTATCACCTGCACAGTGTGAATGGGGTTTGAGACTCTATTATATACTATGTGGAAGTTGATTATCATTGCAGGTAGTTGGGAAGGAAAATTAATTCTTATAAGTCTCATCAACTGCCACCAGAAAGACAGAGGTTTGGTAAGAGTTTTGGGCATTTCCAGTAATTTAGAAGATGTACTCAAATTTTTACTTGTTTGCATAAACATTCATGAAATATTTGAAAGAAAATCTGCAACAAAAAATTGTGTTCAAGACAGAAAGGGAGAAAGCTCTCTTCCAACACAACAAAGAAGAAGGGAGGTGGGAGCACGACATTGAAGAGAACACACCATTTTCTCTGGAATATTATAAACTTCTGTGTGGAAATCAATGAAGAAGAATTGCATTTCATTCTATATGAACTTTTTTTTTTTTTAACTGGACAATGAAGATGTAGTCTTTCCTCTTTTTCTAATTTGGAATCACGCTTAGCTAAAGAAAAAGCCCGCCAAAAATGTTCCTGATGCTTTATATCTTGCTGCTTCACGCTCCTAATTGCAAAAGCAATATTCATTTTTTAGAGGTGCATGCTAGGAATAGAAATCTTAATGCTTAATTTAAACAATCTCTTTAAGGCAACCACACTGGACACTTTCAAGATGCCAGGATATTATTTCTTTAGTTAACCAGCTTTCTTCAGAAAAGCCATTATACAGAGACTAGAGCTTTGAACCCCCTCTGTTGTTTTGTGTAAAAATTAACACTCATTTTTGCAGTGGGTGCAGTTACAGTGATGGGAAGAGCTTTTAGTATGAGGTCTTACTGGTTTTAAACTGGGAAAAGGAGACATGAATATTAAGTGCCCTGAAATACAACTGTTATTTAGCAGCTTACAGGCATGGATTTATTGAGAAAAAAAACCCCAGCCTCTTCCCCCTCCATCGTTATACACCACACATGCCATCTTAACATGGGAAACTACATTAGTTACAGATATTACTTTGAAAAGTGCATTGAAACAGTAAAAATATATGGCAATACTCTGAATAGTTGACAGTTCATGAAGTATACACAATTTACTGAGTTCTATGATACCACTTTATAACTTGGCATAAATTCTTCTGTTTCACAATTATTATAGCTAAGTGCTTGTGCTCAGAGGCAGTGGGGGAGTGCTGAATCAATTAGTCTGCCTTCCTCCTTCATCTGCCGTTCCAGGGGGAATATCATCCCACAAATGGTAGAATTTGATAGGGAAGTCACTGGTATAGCATCCTCAACTAGCATGTCTGTAGTAGCCTTTTATCAGACAGAGCAGAAGGGCAAGAGTAGATAGCTGGGTAAAGGAAATACGTATGCTTAGTTCAGCTCCAGAGCACACACATTAATGCACACACATTCATTAGCACTTGTATCATGACAGCGTGGCCAGCCAGAAGCAACAGCCATTTCTCCCTGCACCAAAGGCACATCACATGGCCTAGGGCTAGTGGCATCATAACGGCGCTGAAGAGTCCTAGATCTACAGAGGAGAGAAAGTTCTGCTATGCAGCAGTACTGGACAGATGAATGGATGGATGAATGGATGCAGACAGCGGCACCAAAAACACCCAGTGCAATTCTCTGGAACACAGTGAACCATTAATGACAATACAAACCCCCTCTCATCTGCAAACTTTCCCACCAGTTTTGCTTTCATATGCACTACAGTACCAGCGCAGTGTGAGCTGTCCTCAGGGCCCACATCTCACCCGTTCCTCCCTGCCAGCTGCTGTCTTCTTTGCCCTGCAACTATCAGCAGCACTTGAGCTGATGCCATGGCAGCCCCTGGGCCCACAGGACTTGCAGGAATGGGATCTGAAACTGTTAAATGGCCCAGGTACAGGCATGCAGGGCCATCAGCTTGTTCTGCTTGTGCCAGGGTCCCTGAGCCATGATGGAGGCAAGCTAAACACTTTTTTTTTTTTTTTTTTTCACAATAGCAGTTGTACTTGTGGGTCCTTAGTGCAGCTTGTGGAGATTTGCTTTTAAAAAACCAGAACACTTCTAGAGTCTCTGCATTGTGTCTGATGACCTGGCTGAATTAGCTTACTAGAAAACCTACTGAAGATGCAGTCTACTCTTCAGCCCTGTTGTTTGTTGTTGTTGTTATTTCTTATTTATTACACTTGAAACTGAGCCAATACTTTCTGAAGGTGGAATTGACCATTTTAGGTGCTGTGTATTTTGGGGCATCTAGGGGCATCTAACAGGTTCAAACTCAAATGGAGCTCTTTGGCAGCTTAATTTCATAAACTGGAAGATAAGTTCTAGAGAGATCATAATTACTGTCAGTTATTTCTTTTTGCTAGCGTCATCTCTTTATTAGCATTACCAAAAGAAGACTTCAGTTTCTTTTCCCATAGATTTTGTTTACAATTTGAAAAAAAAAAAGGAAAAATGCAGTTAGTGTATTCAATGTAAAAAAACCACTGATACTTGTTTCTATTTAGTCAGTTGTTTTTATGCTTCTCATACAGGGATTGCAAAATACAGCTACGAGGAATTTCTTAGGAACTCTGCAGATGAAGGCTCTGGGGAAGTAAGTCAAAGGGCTATAATGAGCTCTTGTGTTCAGTTTGGTAGGAAGCAACTGTATGAATTCAGGATGTTTTCACTCCTAATTGCACTCTCATGAAGGCAGGACTGTAACATTTAGTATCAAAATACTGGAGAACAGAATGTAGAAAGAGTTTTCCTGCTTCCGGATAGGGGAGTTATCAATGTTATCACTCAGTGTCTGGGAGAAGGCTGGCTTCTGTTACAAGCATCTTCTATTCTAAAATAAAACCTGCTTTTTATTGTTACTAGTATTTCCTCAGGGAAGCTAGAAGAAGGGTTAGAGCATTTTTTTTTCAAAGTTATTTGTAATATATCCATTATGGAAAGTACTGAAAACCAGTTGAGTTTTCTCTCACATGGTTTTATTGATTTATCCTTCCTAGACCACCAGGAATTGCACAGTGCTTCATAATCTTTTATGGTGGAACATATGGAAGATTTTCATGAGAAATGGCTTTATAAAACTTTGAAATTGTGATGCCAGATTTTGTAGAGCATTCAAAAGGCTTGACTTGGAAAGGAAGAAAAAGATCAGAAGCAGGGCTAAAATTTATCTCTGATTAATTTGTTGGATCATATTTTCAGTATATTTAGAAAGCATGGATTTATATAATTAATTTTAACTGCTTTGAATGCACTAATCTGGAGATTGAGAATATGCTTTTAATAATTATTTTTGACATATTTGACAAATGTGATAAAGTGGTATGCCAACTTTACCCACATAACTTACATGTTTTAGGAAAATCTAATTTTTAAGATCACTAAACAATATTTTGCAATGCATACCATAAAATATTAGAGCAACAACAATTAACAAAAATGAGAACAACAATTAATGAAAACGGGTGCGCTTACCCCTATTGAAATCACATAATAACAGAATGGTTGAGATTGGAAGGGACCTCTGGAGGTCATCCAGTCCAACCAAATCATGGGAAGATTTCCATTACCTTGCCAATAACACAGTGAAATATTTTCAAGGCTAAATTCTGCTGCTGGGTACCTAAGCTACGAAACCCAAAACCTGTACGAAATTAATTTTGCTGTGCAGGGGGAAATTTGTAGTCTAATGTCCATCAGCAAATTTTTAAAGGGTGGCCTAATTTTGTTTCCCCATATTCCACTCGAGTAAAGGACATCATCGCAGAGCACTCACAAACAACTGTCATTCCTGAATGCACTTTCAAGAACTTGTAGGCCTTTAGCTGTCTTTGTCTGAGCAGCTTTTAAAGCAGCCTGAATTTTTAATCTCACTGTTGTAAAATACAGAGATTGGAATCTTAACTCAAAGTAGAAAGTACTATTAGAACACTTAAATAACCTAAACATGCAGCTAGTGTAAAACTTAGACCATCTTCCTCATTTACCAGGTAGACTCTGACTAAGTTAGAAATAGTCATTTCCTGATGCATCTCCAAGGGAACAACTACAATGGAAATGATATAATTTCTGCTAGTAGATTTAGCAAGACGCCAAGGTATACCAATAGAAGAACAGAAAAACAAAATATAAACTACTTTTAGAGGGATGCAGCTGAGGACTGCTCACTGTGGTATTTTTAACCAGTGAGACTGGAATTCATTGTGAAGGAACTCACGTCAACATCCGAACCAGCAAAAGACCTTTCCACCTGATCTGCTCCACTTAATGTCTGGAACTGGCAATATAGGGTATTATTTGGCAGAACATCTTCAGATAATGAATTTTCACAATTTCAAATACAAAGCAGTGTCTAAACACTGAAGTTGGAGGGGAAGAAGAGGAAGAAGAATCTGTTTTAGGGAATAGTCACTTAAGGAAGGTCTCTATTACAAAATCTATGTGCTCTTGATAGTTTTTAAGATTAGAGATTAACTACAGTGAGGCATCACTTTTGTCCCAGGATGTGGCATGGCTATATGCTATCTCCCAGATATATCCCCATGGAAAATAAAATTGTATGTCCTGTTTAGAAGGGAGTTGCAATGAGCTTCAGCCACATCCTCAGTCTATGATGCAGCTGCCCACACACCTGGAGTAATCCAGAGCTCCTTTTGTCGGGACCTAAGCAACTGTCTCGCTTCACTGGGCTTCAGCATCTCACTTCAAAAGGTAACCCAGATTTAAGCTTAGTTCTATCAGACAGTGGATTGAAAAAGGAGAGGGATCACAGGAACTTGTCTGCAACACCATGCATCAGAGTCACCAGTTACTTCGTTTTTTGGGGTGCTGTTACATAGCCACTGTTGGTGATTTAATCTAAAAATAACCTCTGTTTTGCATTTAAGACAAGAATTCAAATTACTAAATGCATTTCCTGAATATTTGTAGGCAAGTTGGTTGCCTTCAATCAAAACACACTTTAGGAAAAGCTCTCTAAGAAATTGAACAAACTGCATCATATATTTCTCCTCAATAGTCTTCAAATGGAATAATAGATGCCTAAAATGTCTCTTTTTGTTACATCTTGGGGAGATTGTGTGCACTTGAAAATTTTATTTTAGAACAAAATGTCATTTTTTCTCTGTTATTCTGCATAAGAAAGTTTCCTTCTCAGAAAAGGCTGAAGAGTAACATCCCACTGCACAACATCCCCAGCAGGACTGCCCTTTTTTCAAAAGTCAGCTGGCATTATTCTCAAGAGAACTGAAACTGTATCTTGCCTACAGCTAGGTGATTATTGTGAGAAGTGCAGCAGTCTTCTAAAGTATTCAATGAGTCCAGATTCACAAATGGCTCTTAAAGAGAGCCATTAGATCACTGGAAACAATAGGATGCATTAGCCTCTTAGGACAAAATGCTGTAAACAAAATAGCTGTGGTGCAGATGTGCCCTACGAGCAATAGGAAATAACACACGTGTAGAGGACAACTCCAAGAAATCCAGGGAGCAGAAGATTGCACCTTTGTTGATGAATCAGTTTTCAGTTACAACCAACGGTAAAACTTACTAAAAATTCCTAAAAACTCTTCTTAAAAGCTTTGGATCGGATATACTTAACAGAAAAAGTAGAAGAGAGGTGAACACTAGAAATATGTATATCTGGAAGAAGGAAAAATGTGTATGGAGAAACGTGTGCTTTGTAGAAAACAAAAGTGCAAATAAAAGGAGGGACAGAAGGACTGACGAAAGAACTTAACATGGAGGTTTGGAAGAGATTTGGGTATATACTTACCTGCCTTTGAATTGGTCTAGCTGTGACAAATAACTATATACTCAATCAATCCGTACATTCTGGCTGCCTTGTAACTTGCTTTTTTCTTAAAAAAAGAGCTTTAATAATGTCAGTTAGAAAAGCAAGAAAATACAAAGGGAACACAATATTTAGAAAAAATAAAGATTAGAAAGCTTAGAATAGCTTTTAGTACTTCGTAATTCTAGAGTCGTGTCATAATTTTGAAGGGTCTGATCTGAGATTTTTAATATTCAGCATCAACCTGCATTTAAAATATAAAGAATTACTGCAAAGATTTTTTAACCCTTGTTTTTTAGTCATATATCATATTTAAATAAGAATAGTAATTTCCATCAAAAAACAGACTTAAGGTTTAACTAGCCACCTACAGTGAAGTACACTAATGTATTTCAGTGAACTTGAGCCTGTACCTGGAATGTGTATTATGAAATATATGAGGCAATTTTAATGTTAACCCTTCTTCTGTTTCTGCCTCTCCAGGAGGCTAAGGGAGACTTAGTGTTGTCTTTGTTTTATCTATTGTGGGGACAGGGGCACTGCCATGACACAAGCACTGCTGGAGTTGTGATGGCCTCTTGGAAATACTATACAAACCCAGAGGTTTGTCTCTTTTAGTATACAGGCAATATTTTTGGGAAGAGCAGGAGAGCTTTCTTGCATCCAGACTCAACAAAATAATCTGAAGAAGGGTTTGTGTGGCTGAAAACATTTCTGTTTTCTTCTCCAGTGACAATAAGTAATAATTACAAAAAAAGGACCCATTTTCTACAAATGTTGCTTTGCTTATTTTCACTATGGGGTTTTTACATGATAGCACGAGTAGTTCAGGTGGCTGGATCATTTATTTCCATGCTTTTTGGGGGTTTACTTTTCAGTTTCATTTTAACTCAGAATTTCCTTAATTTTATTGGTTTGGGAATAAAAAGCATCCATATGTTTTGGTCTCATTTTTGAGAAGTAGACCACTATAACCTAGTTCTTGGTGAAAATATTTTAAAGGCTCTGCTTTTCTACATCAAGTCCCCTAATCTCTGCTTCAAGTTTAAATTTACAGGGTCTATCTGGAAACATGAAGAAGGCAAGCACTTGGTAGGGCAAAGTTTCTGTTCAGGTCTCCAACCTTGGTAAGTTTAACCTTGAGATGCTTGTGAAAGACAATGCTTTTCTATGAACCTGAAGTGCTGGACTACTCTTATTTCTTGATTGGTGGATGGGAATAAATCTAGATTTAGGAATGTTTACACAGAGTGAGACTATTTAGAAAATCCCAACTATAGCAAGTTTTGGCTTTACTTAAAACTTCTCTGGGAGAAAAAGCAAACGCTGAAAGAAGCTTACAATTCCTAAGGAGGAACTGATGGAAGTTACAGAATATTTGGGTAGGATATTAACAACTAATTTAATTTCCCTTGCTGCTTCTAGACAAACAGGCAATTAGGGGGGAAAAATGAGGGAATTGCTTGAAAAGAGTTCTGCAAACACTATAGCCATTTATTTTGTGATGTGCTAAATGTCAATGCACACTGAAGTTCTGGTTGCTCAGAAGATTGGTGTGACAACATTAATATGATTAAGGCTTTTAACAGCAATAACAACTGTTGTGTTGAATCATCTTTGTAGTCTTAATGGAATAGTAATTGAAAATAATTGAAAATAGTGTTCTTCTGTTATGGGATAAAGCAATCTGTGCATGTTTAAGCTGTCTATACTTAAACAAGCATTTTTCAGTCAGTACTTAAACTGAAAATAGCTTTAGCACAATGCTAAACAAGAACTTTATGTAAAAAAGAAAACTTTATGTATTTATACTTCTGTATGAAACCCTTACCGCTGTTTCAAGCACTGTATGCTGTACATTTGGATTTCATGATTACTCATGTATTATCAAATTAGCTGGAAACAAAATACTTTTCATGATAGAAAAAAACCAAGCCTGCAATATTGACCAAAAACCTTTGTGACTGATTTTGTACACATCATGATTTTGGGGAACTATTAATCCATTGACAATTACCAATATGAATTTCATTTCAGTTGTCTTTTGATCACCCACTTTTTGTGATTTCAGATGGAAAGATCCCACGTAAAATCTGAGCATTCCTCTGATATAGAATTCTTCATCCTTTAAGGCACAAACCTCCCATGTGAAATGTTAATGGGGTCTTATGAATGGGATGGCTAAGAAGTTCCTATTTCATGGTATTTCAATAAAAAGATAATAGGTTTTAATTTTGTGTATCAAGTTTAAAAATTGCAGTGAGTTTGAATTTTATGAGTGAAATAGCTTTTCATGGGTGACATCTGAAGATGAATGTGTTCATGCAACCTGCTGTACACTCTGCAGTTCTGCAATTAAAGCTCTGATTATCTCCTCTTTTAGCCTTGCTAGCCTGTAACACTATGAACGAGGAGTAGGAGATAAATGCTCTCCACTTTTAGGCAGCAATTAATATAATTGAAAAAGGCTTATTGTTTTCAGTTAAGAAAAACACTTGAGGCTGAAGTTCCAAAGAGTTAATTGTCAAAAAGTGACTTTTTGGTAAACAAATGTAAAGTACAAGCTCAGGGTGAGGATTCCTTTCACTATTCACATTCATATCATTCACACTCCACATTTCACTAGTATCAATGAAATTAAGTACAAAGGTTTGATTTTCTTCTTGGTTACAAAAACCAAGTGACTCCCTCAAATAAGTGATGCCAAGATTAGAAGTAGGAAGATCACTATGATTATCATTATCGTGACAGGCTGACAGGGTGACAG
>VZTO01024439.1:16353-52520 GCA_013400615.1 Syrrhaptes paradoxus | reverse complement strand
TACGATACTAAGTCCTTCAAGGTAGTAAATGGATGGCTGAAAAACTGCAGAATGTCTGTATGATAGCAAAGGATTAGACAATAAAATGGCAGGTGAAGCGGCATGCAGAGAAGTCAAACAGATGGACAGAGCACCCCGGAGTTTATAAACAAAACAATGGACTCCAAGCAGACTACTCCCTTGCAGGAAGAAGATTTTAGGATTATGGTAGAAAATTGCCTGAAAATGTTGACTTAGTGCACAGTAGCAGTCAAAAAGCAAATAAAATGGGAGGAATTGTTATTAGAAAAGGAACAGGGAACGGACCAATAATCAGAAAAGATGTTAACACGTAAAGACCGCGCTGCAGAAGTTACTCCTTGGTCTCATGTTGCAGTGCCTTCTACAGCGGGTATGTTCAAGCATCTGTATTTTCATTTCAAAAGGATATTTGACTTTTAAAACATAATTTCTGATAAACTTTCTCTTTAGGAGCCTTTGAAAGAATATGCCGCTATATTGCCAAAAAATGCAACTCAGTGGTTGTGTCTGTTGGGTAAGTGCTGCTTTTACATAGATGTATTCATGGTAATACAGTTCGCAGCTGAAACACCTCTAAAAACTACACTGAAAATATTTAGCATTTTAGATTGTGCTCCCTATTTCTCACCTTAGCCTTTCATTTAATTTAGAAATGTGCTTCCAGGCAAAGTATTCTAAAATAGCTGTAACACCATTAGTTTGCCTTTCCAATCTACACTAGTTAAAAACAAATGTAATCTTTAAAATTTAGGAAAAAAAGCCCTACGTAACTATAACTACCACACCAGTCAATCATGAACAACGCAAGTTAAATTTTTGTTATTAACAATAACCACAATATCTTTGACATTTCAGCTATCGTTTGTCTCCTGAACACCCATACCCAGGGCAATATTTTGATTGTCTCAGTGCCACCTTATATTTTATGAGGAATTTAGAAGAGTATCATGTGGACCCTGCTCTCATCATCATCAGCGGTGACAGCTGTGGAGCTAATTTTGCTACGGTTATTTGCCAAATACTGCTGAATAAAAGAGATCTCCCAAAAGTACGTGCGCAAGTCTTACTTTATCCAGGACTACAGGGGCTAGATTTTCATTTGCCTTCCTATCAGCAGAATGCTTCAGTCCCCATATTGTTTCGGAAGCTAGTTATCTACTTCTGTTTTCGTTATCTTAATAAAAAACCAGTATTTTTGGAAGATGTCGTACAAAATTGCCATGTTCCTGAGAGTATGAAATTGAAGTATAAAAAATGGGTAAGTGCTGACATTATTCCTGACGAATTTAAGACTAGAGGCTACGTACCACAGAAATTCACTTCATATAAACCCGAAGTCCATGAAGCAATCAAAGAAATTTTAGCAATACCATTTTCCCCACTTCTAGCTGAAGACTCCATTATTTCCCAGCTCCCTGAATCCTACATTTTGACCTGTGAGTTTGATGTGCTTAGGGATGATGGACTGTTATACAAGAAGCGATTAGAAGACAATGGCGTTCCAGTAACCTGGTATCATTCTGAGAGGGGTTTCCATGGAATTTTAGCCTTTTTTGGCTATGGGGCTATTTCCTTTTCATCTGGAAAAAAGATAATGGATAATATTGTGAATTATATAAACAGTTTATAAAAGTATTTTTCAGAACAAAGATGCAAATGTTGCCTTATCCTTGGTGAATTTATACTTGGCAAAGAATGTAAACTATTTATGTTTTGGATTTTGACTGCATTTTATGCTTTCTAATTTCTCCTTCTGCAGTGACTCTCAAACAAATGTTAGGACTATTTAAAGCACCACCATTCCAGAAAATATTATTATAAAAACACACCAATAAGATCGAGATGCAAGGCACCTGGTACATACAATGTCACTTCGACTCTAGCAATTCTAGGATATTTGTGTAGCTGGCACATGTTCAAGGCAACAGCAAGAATGACTCTTCCTGAAGATTCTTTGACTGCTCAGAAGACAACAACCCGGGTCTACTCTGGCCCTTGTGAGAGACAGGAGATGTTTTAGGGCATCAGATGGAGAGCCCAGTGATTCAGGTTCTGTGAAGTCTTATGCCAGAGAGTGAAATTGCAGACTGGCATCTTGATCTCTAGGGCTAGTTTGCACAAAGACTACATTTTTCTTGAAAAAATGAAAAAGCGTAGCCAAAAGAAAGGCTTCTGTCTGGAGCAGAAGGTCTGAACGGGAATTAGTTTGGGTTTGATTTTGTTTGGAATCTGAGAAATGATGTTTCACTTTGGAACTTGATTCTTAAGCTGGAATCCCCAAACTTTAATGAGTGTACACGTTAAAGAAGCGCAGAGGTGAGATTTCTTCTCCTTTTCGTACTCTTGGTTTTTCTTTCAAGATTATCTTACACTCAAGACTACGTGTTATGCTACCTGTTATGCTATGTTTGTTAAAAAGTTCTGAAGGTCACAGATGTAAGAAGGTAGAGAAGCACAACATTATCTTATCTAATCACTGTAATGCTGTGACAATTTTGTGATGCTTTCAACAAAAAAAAAATTAAAAACTAGTACTTCAAATATTTCTGTTACAAGAGCAAGTTACATTTGCTAAACACATACTCACGGATAAACCTAAATGAACACCTCCTGATGAAAGGAACAATGCAACACTTGCAGACATAGACCACAACTTTCCTAATCCTACCTAGTCAAATCAGCGCTGTGCACAGTAATTAATTTAAGAGGCAACTGGACTATCCAAGACTACTGTATATGATCACATAACTGCGGAAACATAACACAAACTGAAAGCCCAGAAACACCACTGGGTGGGCTACTTTTTTTTTAATTTGGCCTTCTGTTGTTTTTAAACAAAATGTTTCCTTCTACTTCAGAATATTTTATGATGACCATCTACCCTATTAAGAACACTCAACTTCTCACTGGAAAAAAAGTAAGAAATTTCATTTTTTATAAAGTTTTCTAACTAAAATGACATAGTGCTTTACCCCCACCATTTACAATTTAACAAAAAAATACATATACATAACATGGCCACTTAATGAAGTCAGATTTTTACGTCTTTCATTTCTCTGGGAATTTGCAATTTCAACAATGTTCTGACATCCTAGTTATTTGAAGAACTGCAGACTCAGATTCACAATTAATACCTCAAGCATAATTTAAACTACAGCATCTCTACTTTAGCACGATCCCATTCTACAGAAAGAACAAGATAAAGCAGTTTGATTTGAAACTCTTTAATTCCCGATGACCTTAAGTCACTTTATGCTGTACCTGTTGCACAGTTACTGAAGTTTACCTGACACAAGGTAACCTGATCATGAATCTAAACTCAGACTCCTTTTTTTTGTTTTTTAACTATGTTCTTCTTTCAGAAGAAAACACAAATACTAAATAAACAGAGACTGAGGTAATGACATAATTTTATAGACTCACCTTTGCAAAAAAAACATTGGTGACATCTGGCCCTTTAGAGTAACAATCACCATATGCAGTCTCCTATCTCTGCATAACCCTAGAGAAACCCTCCTGAAGTGTTTCACAAACTCAAAGCACACAAATGTCGTGTCCATTTTCCATCCCTGATTAACTTAATATTAATGCAGTTTATTTGTAAAAGTCTCCCAGATAAGGACTGGTTTCTTGCAAGAAATACTGCAATTATGCTGGGGAAGACTGGTTAATAAATTCAGGGCTTTGAGCAACTTATCTTCTGTGAAATACAGGGAGGAGGAAGAGAGGGAGAGGGAAAGATATCTACTAATATGTTTGTAAAAGGGAGGACAAAGGTTTTTACTAGAGCAACTGTTACAACGAACAAAGGATCAGGAAATAACAAGTCAAAGATATCTTGGAAAGTCAAACCAAAGACATTTCAGACCACTTTGCTGCTCAGCAAAATGGCAGTCCTTTACATGCTGCTGGTGTTATTCTCAGCAGTTTTTGTTGCTGGATTTATATTGTTGGTCATGGGGGCAATCAACTTTGATCTCTCCAACTCAGAAATTCCTCCTGGAGTGAATCAGCCCATAAAGATCCGAATCATTAGTGTAATTTTAATAACCAGAGCTGTGGTGGTAAGTTAACCTGGTCTGATTTATGGGGGGAAGAACGGTGAACCTGCAGATGTTAAACTTACTGCAATGCTAGAACCCTGCTTGGAATTAATTTTCAGAGAGAAGTGAGCATTGCTATTATACTGCATGGTGTATTTAGAAGCTCAGTTTTCCTAAAGAAACCTTTACCAAATTTTTTATACTATGCTGCATTATTACAGTCCTGTCTAGCTCCTACATTAGGCAGTATGGAAACGCTGCCTAACGCAAGCATTTGAAAGTCTGACCGTGCTTCTCCAACAAATTGTGCTCACCTAGCAGTAATTTGATTACGAATGCTCATACTTATTGGATAATTTATATTTCTATTCTAGGTTGAGAATATATTATCAGATGTCTTTGGGCTATTCTTCTAAGCTTTTCTTGGATTTGGGGATGGGGAATCATGTATTTATTTTGAAGATAAAATTAGAAACTGAACATTTCAGAACTGGCTCAGGGAAGGGGGAGTTCTTCTCACACAAATGACAAAATTAGGTAACGCTGCCCAAGAGGAGCTGAAGGAATTCCATCTCTCCTGGACATACATTTCTAATTCCTGCAGCGACTAAGCAGGCTTGTCTGATGGGAATGAGGGGTTCTGGCCAGCCCAACTTCTCCAGGTGAACTGGTCTGTAAAAGAGAGGGAAGCTAACCAGTCTACAAGAGCGGATGCTGTTACTCAGCTTCTACTGACAAAGGATCTCACAGAATCAGGACTATTTCGGTGTAATGACAGAGGCATAGATGCTGTGATGACAGAAGGTGTTAGAAATACATGATACAGAAGAAGCTGTGCATATAGTTAACAAATCACTTAAACACCTCCAAGAGAGGCAAACTATTCAAAATGAAAAAAAAAATCTATCAGAAATAGTCGAGATTATAGTGGACCATAGTAAAGAATTCTAGATATATATTCTCACGCTTTGGCTGCACACAAGTTGTAATTAGAAAGAGATTACTTCACTTAAGCAGCTGGAAAAGCCAGTTCTCTTTTTATCATCGATACACTGGCCACATAAACCAGAATTGTAGGCTGCAATATAAACAACACAAGATGAAGGAAACCAAACAAGTTTAATGTAAAGGTGAGAATACTCTTTGCAGTTGCTCCATTTCTGCTTGGAAAAGAGCAAATACAAAAGAATAAATAATTTTATCATGTTTGTATACAATCAGAGACACTAAGACTAGTTCCTATAAGAAATTAAAATTAGTATGTTGTAAAATGTATTAGTTTCTTCAGCCTCAAAATCAGGCACGGAGAACATTTTCAATAGCTGGAATTACTGAAGAAACGGTCTTTGCTAGGTAAATACACTGAGAGTCACAACACTGTACTGACAATCCACACAAATGTGGCAGTCTGATGAGAAATACTCAAAACAAAATAAGGACTATTGAGAGCTTGACCCAAATCTTCACAAGGACCGAAGTACTGGTTTGGCACAACTAAATAATGTACTTCAAAACAGAAGTTATGCCTTTTTTTTTTTAATTTTTGCAAAGTTACGTTGGATCAGTAGCTCTTATTTGTACTCTTTTGTGGTGCCTGGCATGACTATCTGCAGCATGCAGAAAGATCAGAAGTTTAAGCTTGCTAAATATCTCAGGATCACCTTGCTAGTGCATCGCACACATCAGTGAAGACTTCTGAGATGAGCCAAAAAGCAATTATCAAATATATTGTCAACTCTACTTTGGGCAACTGTCCATATCATGAAAACTAGCACCAGAACTATAATCTTTTGTTACGTTTTCACATCTTCTCCAGGGCAAGGGCAGAAAAACCCGTGAAAAGCAAACATGTTTTCAATGTTAGGTAAAGGAAGGACCCACTGAGAAAGCAAAGGGACATATTTCACCCGTCTGTGTTAATGCCACGTTGCTTTGAGATTATGTTTTTTTGACGAACGATGAGCCTCAGGTGACCTCTGATGATTCTACAGTTACTTGTTCAGTTGTACCATACCTGTACAACTACTTGAATATTTTATGATTGTCCTAAAATATACGACTTAGACATCATGAGTATACTGCCCTTACTGTTCCTTTATTTTGGAAAATACAGAATCTCTTGAGTGAACTCCCTATTCTCTTTGCCTTTGAGCAGGGAAAGATTCTGGAAAACATTGGTATCTGCAGTCAGCTTAGCTTTCTCCGGTACATGCAAAACAGAAAGACTCTAGGAGGGGACCCGAAGCTCTTCATCAAGGACCTGTGCTTTGAGACAGTGCCTGTAAGGATTTATCAGCCTAAGGCTCCATCTGCCAGCCAAAGGAGAGGAGTTATGTTTTTCCATGGAGGAGGATGGATATTTGGAGGTCTTGGTAAGTTATCTAACAGAAAAAATATAATTTAGTTAAAGAAGTATCTACTTCATAAATGGTAAAGTTGATTGTCGTTTGATCTTGTAGCAGTTATGAAGTTCGAGTATAACCACAGATGCTCTCCCCCAAGTCTTGCTGTCAGAAGAAAGCATCTGCTGTGCATTATGTGCATTTTTCTTAAAGACATAGGCAATGAGATGTAAGGGGAAAAAATACAGTAAGCAAATACTGAAAAAGGAAGATGATGGGGTATAAAAGATCTGAGGAGCTATGTAGGATGGGGCAGAGAAAAGAGAGTATTTTCTTCCTGCAATTCTTTGACTTATGCAGTAGACAACATCAGTACTCTGGCAAAAAAAACCAAACCAAAACAAACCCAAACCCCACCAAATATGTTTCTTTCAGAGACCTATGAAAAGCAATGCCGCTTTATGGCCAGAGAAAGTGAATCAGTAGTTGTATCTGTTGGGTGAGTCTTTCCTCATGCTTTTTTTAGATATTATTTCCTATAGTATAAATATCACCTTATAGCTTCCCTGGTCATAGCAACAAACATTCCCAGAGAAATGTTTCTGTGGGACCTGTCAAGCATGTGATTTACAAATTCACTCTGCTCTTGTTTGGAACCACTGAAGACTGACTCATGTTAAGGTTCCACTGACTACATCACATATAATGCTTCGGGATATCTACCTGGAAAATGAAGTTTTGAATCAATGTTTTCAAATTCCAAACTCAGAACAAACTGATAAACTGATATCATCACCAATATACTGACATAACAATTTGGATTATGAGAATCTAGTTGCACTGTAAATAATAACATAAAACAAGCATTGTCATTTGTATCCGACCCATGGAAAGCTAAAGCATAAAATGACTAAATGACTGTCAATAAAACCTGGACACAGCTGGCAGCTGAGTACTCCTCAGAAATGTCCTACACAGGTGACACCCTAACAAGTTCATCTGTACCACCTGGTCCAACCAGCCACAGATTATTCATGATCAACCTGCGGAAAAAGGGAAAATTCTGAGGTAATCAGGTTATTGCTGGCTGTAGAAACCAGTACGTTCAGCAATACATTTAAAACTAATATTTCCTTCCCGTATTTTTGTTGTATCCTTTTGTGTACTAGGTACCGTTTAGCCCCTGAACACAAATACCCTGCTGCCTATGAAGACTGTCTTAACGCTACCATACACTTCATGAAGAACACAGAGCACTACGGCGTGGATCCTGCCAATGTCATCGTCTGCGGGGACAGTGCTGGGGGCAATCTAGCAGCTGCTGTTAGCCAGACCCTCGCAGGTAGTTCAGACCTCCCCAAACTACGTGCTCAGATCCTGATCTACCCAGGCCTTCAGGCACTGGACTTCAATTTACCATCCTATCAGCAGAACCGGGGAGTCCCTTTCTTATTCCGAGAACGTGCCGCTTTCTACTTGTTACAGTACCTAAACGGGAATGCGTCAAATCTGGAAGAGGTCTTGGAGGGTTCCCATATTCCTATAGATATTAAATTAAATTATAGGAAGTGGGTGAGTCCAGATAACATCCCCGAAAAATTTAAGGTCAGAGGCTACAAACCACATGTGCTACTTGACTCTACAACCGAAGTTTATGAGACAGTGAAAAGATTCTGTGAGCCCAACCTGTGTCCGCTGTTAGCTGAAGATGCTATTATTAAGCAGCTGCCCGAGACTTTCATCTTGACCTGTGAGTATGATGTGCTACGAGACGACGGCTTGCTTTACAAGAAGAGATTGGAGGACAATGGTGTTCCAGTGACCTGGTACCACCTTGAGGATGGATTCCATGGAGTCATGAATTCATTTAATGACTGGTTCTCATTTTCATCTGGAAAAAGGGGTCTTGACAATATAATGAACTTTCTAAAAAGCTTATAGAAACAACTTTATTTCCTTCAGTAAGAATTGCCAATTTTCTGTGATGGTTTATGCTTCTAAATTACATATAATAGGTTTAGATAGGAAAACTCGTTAATGTGCAGTTACGCCAGTGCGACCACTGAAAAAGATATTTCAAGAATGCTATGAAAGTTTCTTTTTGTGGTGTTTGAAGTATTCCATGTGCAGTCTGTCTACTTTAATCGTAGAATCACAGAAGGGTTTGGGTTGGAAAGGACCTTAAATCCCATCCAGTGCCACCCCCTGCCATGGGCAGGGACACCTCCCACTAGCCCAGGTTGCCCAAAGCCTCATCCAGCCTGGCCTTGAACCCCTCCAGGGATGGGGCATCCACAGCTGCTCTGGGCAACCTGGGCCACTGCCTCACCACCCTCAAAATAAAAAATTTCCTCCTAATATCTAATCTAAATCTGCTTTCTTTCAGTTTATGATCTAACTGGACTAGACACTTGCTGCTCTCTCAGTAAATATTAAAGATGCAGTAAAATTTTAAATCAACACCCGGTCTGACACATTTTATTCAGTTATGATCTATGGTTCCATTCTTCCCAGAGGGCTAGGTGTGTTTTGGTAAAGGAGGAAGCTACTGATACTACAATGCTATAACACAGTGCCTGAACTATATGCTACACATAGCATCCAAGTCTAAGATTCCCAGTCACCAACTTGCGCAAAATTTCTATGGGCTAGGTAACTGGGATTTTAGACTTTAAAAAATGAAGTTAAACCTGCAACTGTCCCCAACAGAGATACTCGAGTAAACAGCTCTGTTCCAATTACAACAGAGGAAACGCTCTAAGTATTTTCCTATGTTTATCAAACACACAAGTACATGAAAAACTTGTTCCTGTGCTTAAATAACAACAAAATAAGATTGATGCATTTATTTTGTAGAGCACACATTAGTTAGCTTTTTTTCCCCCCTCATGTTAGTTCCCATTTTCTTTTCTAAACATCCTTGTTAAAACTATAGATTCCACACTACTTAAAGGATGTCCACAATACAGCAAGCAATATGTTGTGGCTGCAGATCAGATGCAAGAGGCAATTTAACCTCCACATTAGTTGCCTCTCTTTGTAAATAGCAACCCATTATAAACTAGAACTTCACTCACTGCTTAACTGCTGTCTCTGAATATTCATTCATAACAGTCACAGTCTAACAATACCATGTAGAATACCGGGCCCTGCATCAGTCCCACAATTAATGTGATGCTAAACAGGAAATTAAACACATTCACCTCTGACTCCTCTCCAATGTGATGCGTGCCACATTGCATAACACTTCCAAGGACTTTAAAGTGCATTACACTTGAGAGATCTGTTGTAACCTGGACTGAGCTAAGGTCTACTGCTATCTGAGAAATCTAAATCGAAGACAGGCCTAAGGACACCTCACCTCCGGTCAAGGGAAATGGCGTTTTTTTATATACTGCCAGTGATACTGCTGGTGATTTTTACTGCTGCATTCATACTAGCAATTGTGGGAACAATTCAATCTGAGTACTCCAATTTCAGCATCCCTCCTGGAGTGAATCATCCCGGACAGCTTCGAATTGTCCTTGCGATTATGATTAGTGTATCTGCTACGGTGAGTTACTCTGCCATGATTTCTGCCAGAAATGTGGTGTAGGTGTTACGGCTATCTGTGTAAATACCAGAATGCTGCTGGCTGTATCCAGACTTAAATGAAGGCTTTCCTTTTTTGGGGGGGCTGACTTTAGAGGGCAATTTTTGTAAAATCATTTCTGCTAGACCTCAGATAGTTCCAGACAGGTTTTCCCTATTACACAGGGATGAAGCCAAGCACGAGAGTCCAAGCTTTATCAGCTGAGCTTCCCTAATTACGTTTAAATATTTATAAAAAGTGAGAGTGCTTTGATTTCCATTTCAGCTAAGCACAGATGATGTTTTCAGGCCACTCACACTGACGGAGGGCTGGCTGCTTCTTAAGCAGATAAAACCAGAGACTCACAGAAACCTGAGGGGATGACACCTGGGTTTACGGCTGGAAGTGGTGGGAGGCTCACGTGAAACCGCAGCACTTGCTGACGCTGAGATGGAAACTCGTTTTTTTCCTCCCCTGAGACATTTTGCCTGAACACAGCGTGAGTCGGACGCGTGGGCCTACCTGCTCAGGCGCACGGTGCCCAGGCCACCCCGCTCGCCCAGGGTGGCCTCACAGGGGACGGCCACGGCTCCATCTTCTCCTGCGCCAGCTCGCTGGTGGGGACCGACCCGGAGCAGCCGCTGAAGGCAAGGGCAGCGGCGAGCGGCTCTGGAGCAGGCTGAACCCCGCCATCAGGGTGCCTGGGTGCCCCCTCAGCCCGGGGGAAGGCAGGCGCGGGGTCTCCCTCACGGCGACCTGTGCGGCAGCCTCCCCCGAGGCGGCCCGCGGCTGCTGGCTGGCCCCGGGGAGGCCGCCCTCCGCTCAGCCGGGTTCTCCTCCCTCTCTCCGAACAGGGGAAGATTTTGGAAAAGCTGGGGGTGCGCAGCCAGATCGCCTTCACCCGCTCCGTGCGCTCCGGGAGGAAGCTGGGGCCGGAGCCGCGGCTGTCGCTGAGGGACGCGCGGTTCGGCCGGGTGCCGGTGAGGGTCTACCGGCCCCGCGCGCCATCTGCCGGCCTGCGGGCGGGCGCCATCTTCTTCCACGGCGGCGGCTGGCTGTACTGCAGCATCGGTAGGGCGGGCCGCGCCGCGCCGCTCCCCGCTGGGATCTTCTGCAGGCGGGGGGAATAATTCTGCCGCAGACCCGGCAGAAAGTGCGAAATGTGTCTGAGCTTTCCTGTCATCTTCGGCCCGTTTAGTGCGGCCGGTGAACGGCTGCTGCTGTGAGGGGAGGCGGCGGCGCTGAGGGGAAGAGGGGCGAGGGGAGGGGAGGGGGCGTGTGAGGGTCGGGAAGGGCGGGAAGAGGAGCTTCCACCTTCCTGGGGACGGAGCGGGCAGCTAACAGCCCCCGACTGTTTGCAGATTCCCACGAAAAGATCTGCCGCTACATTGCCAGGGAAAGCGAGTCGGTGGTCGTGTCTGTGGGGTGAGTGATGGCGGCTCCGCCCTGGGGCAGCCGTTTTGCCGCTCTTCGCTTCTCAGCACCACGGAGCCGCGCGTCTGGTGGGAACGCTCCTCCTCAGGAAACCATTTCCCCAGCTCCCAGGCGGTCGGACAGGATCTCAAGGGATTTGTTTTCATTTCTTCCCCCTCCCAGCCTGCTAATGCAGGGGGAGAGCAGGCAGACCCCCAGGTCAGGGTCACGCATCTCCCAGCTCGGAGCTGTGCTGGTGTCACACAGAAGGGGAATGCCTTCCAGAGGAGCTTTCTAAGGTGTTGAGAACAGACTAACCAACAAACGTGGAAGGTGGTGATTCAATGATCTGTTTAACTGGATGTAACCCCCCTGTAAACTTCAAGGTGCTTTCTAGCAATAAGAGTCAATGCTAATGTAATATTAATAATACAGAAAAATATTACTCTGTCCCACTTATTTAAATAAAAAAACCCAAAACAATTCTCACAATGAAATACCCTAAGTAAAGGTGAGGTGCACACTGATTAAATCACCTCATCCACAAGCCAGACACAGTCTACACCAGAAGAGTAAAATGAACTTGTATCACTCAAGTTCTGGCCAGTGCTGTCCTCCAAAGATGACAGCTGTGCTCTGTCCTTGCAGGTTCAGCCTGCTGGCTATCACTTCTCTGTGATAACTCACTGGACAAACACCCGTTTAACAGAAAATGGCACTGGTGTTTCTGCTGAAGCAAAAATACTACAAGCAACACAGGGAAAGCCAAGGTGCTGTAGGAAATTTGTATTCACAGTTATGACAGTTCTTTCTCTTACTTCTGTTGTCTCTTTCTGTGTACTAGGTACCGTTTAGCCCCTGAACACAAATACCCTGCTGCGTACGAAGACTGTCTTAACGCGACCATACACTTCATGAAGAACACAGAGCACTACGGCGTGGATCCTGCCAATGTCATCGTCTGCGGGGACAGTGCTGGGGGCAATCTAGCAGCTGCTGTTAGCCAGACCCTCGCAGGTAGATCAGACCTCCCCAAACTACGTGCGCAGATTCTGATCTACCCAGGCCTTCAGGCACTGGACTTCAATTTACCATCCTATCAGCAGAACCGGGGAGTCCCTCTCTTATTCCGAGAACGTGCTGTTTTCTTTGCTTTGCAGTACCTCAATGGGCATGCATTGCATATGCAAGAGGTTTTGGAGGGCTCTCATATTCCTCCAGATATGAGGCTGAAGTACAGGAAGTGGGTGAGTCCAGATAACATCCCCGAAAAATTTAAGGTCAGAGGCTACAAACCACACAAGCCCCATGAATTCAAGGCTGAACTTTTTGAAAAAGTGAAAAGATTTAGTGAGCCCAACCTGTGTCCGCTGTTAGCTGAAGATGCTATTATTCAGCAGCTGCCTGAGTCTTTCATCTTGACCTGTGAGTATGATGTGCTACGAGACGACGGCTTGCTTTACAAGAAGAGATTGGAGGACAATGGTGTTCCAGTGACCTGGTACCACCTTGAGGATGGATTCCATGGAGTCATAAG
Organism: Syrrhaptes paradoxus; assembly: GCA_013400615.1. Classification (NCBI taxonomy): domain Eukaryota; kingdom Metazoa; phylum Chordata; class Aves; order Pterocliformes; family Pteroclidae; genus Syrrhaptes; species Syrrhaptes paradoxus. The sequence continues at coordinate 39,593 of VZTO01024439.1, read as the reverse complement.
CCTACATGATTATTGCGGTTTCTCATTTCCCGCTGGGAAAAGGGGATTGGACAGAATTGTTAAATTCATAAAAGGCCTGTAAAAACAACTTTCCCTCTTAATGATTTTCCCACTAATGTCTCTGTTTAGGCTCCCAAACACCGGGTAGTACTTGTCAGCAAAAATGTGATATCCTTTGATGTCTAAAATACCAATTTTGATACTAATGAACTTCAAATACTGTCTCAACATTGTTTTTTGTCCTCGTGAGAATATTGACAGTTCTGTCTGTACAGTTTTAATATTTTCCACATGTTGTGTTTCCATCCCTTTTCTTTCAAATCAGCATCTGATTGATTCCTTTTATTTAATTACCAGATTATTTACTTCTATGTAAATAATGTCTGTGGAATGGTTTGGATTAAATAACTCCTGTGAATTACAGTCAGGATCTTTGTGATGTCCATTTGACAAGCTCCAAAGCATGACTTTATTTTATTTAGCTAAAAAGTAAAAAGTTTGGTACGTAGTGAGCTGGAAGGAAGAGTGAGTGGAAAGCTCTGGAAGAACAGACCAAGACCAAAGTCTCAGTGGAGAGATTCAACTTATATTCAGCGGGCACGATAGAACCACAACTGCAAGAGCAGCAGCACCAGGCCTGGGTTAATTGGGGACACCTTGCTGAAGGCAAGAAAGGGCCGCCCTGATTTTGAAATAACTGTAGCTCTACAAACTCCTACTTAATTTTGGGATGTCTCCATTATACCCACTGAAGCTCCATGGCAAAAGATACTGGTTGAGAGGGAATACTTACATCAGGTTTTAGAAACACAGTAAGGATCAGTGAACTGACTCTTGAGCTGTGTATACTGGAAGGTTTAGGCTAAAGAGAGAGAAAATATGAACCAAAATGTTTTCATGTTGTTTCAGTGAGTGGTTCCCCAGTTTTTGGGGTTTTTTGTTTTTCTTTTTTAGAATTTGTGCTGTGATGTCTCTCTATGTTTTGAGTTTTCTTTACAAGACAAGGCAGTGTATTCCTTGACATGATGCTTCATTATACTCTGCTGATGAAAGCAAGGAAATACGGTAGTCAGCATACTCAAATAGTAGAACTGAGGAAATGAAAATTCAAAGGAAAAAAAATCCCAAGACTGAGGATATTAGAATTTTTTTTACAAAACCAGATGCTGCCTTCCATTTAGATTTCAGAGTACAAAGGTAGCCAGCCCTTCCTTTAGCTTCCCGCAGGCTGCTCTTAGACAAAAAATCCCTAAATTTCAGCACAAACGACATACTCCCGGCGACGTGAAGCCGAATCCGCCAGGAACGCAGGTGCCCAGCAACCCCCAGCGCTGCAGCTTTCCCACCTCTTTCCAAATGCAGCACCACGGCGCCTGAGCCGGGGGCTCCCCGCCCGGAGCCCAGCGCCTTCCCCGCCCGCCCGCGGTGCCGCACGCCCAGGTCACCCGCTGCCTCCTTGAACCGAGATTACAGCGCGTCTCAAGCCGGCCGCGCGGCCTCCCCCCGGGGCTCGCTGGCCGCCCGCACCATGACCCCGGCGGCGGCTTTGCAGAGCTGTCACAAACGGCCCGTGACGCCGCTGCCGGGCCCCGCCGCGGGCCGGGGAGCCCCGCGGGGCCATGGCTCTGCTGCCCGCCCTGCTGCTGCTGCTCCTGCTGCTGGCCGCGCTGGCCCTGGCGCTGGCCACCGTCCTGCTCAGCCTCCCCGGCTACGACATCCCTCCCGGGGTGAACCAGCCCGCCAAGCTGCGCCTGGTCCTGGCTGTCCTCCTCGGCACGGCGGCCCTGGTGAGTCGCGCCCATCATCGTTTCGGGGGCCGGGGGAGTGTTCCCACCCCAGGCGGGGGGGACAGGGTTTCGCAGGTCCGCCCGCCGCCGCCCGGGCCGGGGTCCCCCCGCGGGGAGGGTGGGCGGCCGCCGCCCGCCCGTGGGTTGCACGAAAGCCGGGGCGGCCCCGGTAAGCCCCGGCCCACGGGCTGCGCAAGGGGAAAAAACCAGGAGCGTGGGTTGAGCTGCGGGTGCCCTTGCCGCCCTCGTGTGATGCTGGCGGGTCCGCATCGCGGGCAGAGCGCTGCGGGGGGCACCCTCCATCGGGACACTGCTCGTGTCGTGGGCAAAACCCATCTCGCGATCAGAAGCAGCATGCTAGAGCCTGTTAGCAGAGATTGCCAAACGGCGGTGCTGATTTAAGTCTCGAATTCGGAGCTGAGCTGGTGTTTTGTCTGATAACTGCCCTCAGCTCCAGGCAAAGTCACCTTGCACAAGGAAAACTGCAGCCCTTCAGCTGCTCCTGCCAGGGCTGACATTTATGGTACCAAATCCGGTTAGGGCTGCTTTACTTAATCCCTGGACTCCCTTCTACAGTGTTGCATAAACAGCATTAGAGCTCTCCTAAACTCTTCCTCTGTCACTTGCTGTATCTTTTAATTCTTTAAAATCTTCAGTTTTCTCCTTCACTCCTTTAGCCACATCATCGCCTTTGCTATTGCACAGATGCTGTTTTCCTCCACACTGTTTCTTACACCCTTTGCATCCTCTTGAAATTTACTGACAAACCCACCCAGCTCTCTTGAATCCCACCAGCAGGTGACAGGAAGGCGATGGATAAAGACTCTTCACTGGGCATTTAAAATTAGGATCTTGTTTAGTAGCTGAACTGTAAGAGTTTGTTTGTTTGATTCCATTAATTTGGTTCCCAGCCTTTTGTTTGTTCACTTATTACATCAGGTTTATATTCTAGGTTGCAAGACCATTGCAAGAGCATTGGGAAAGGAAGCTTATTGATTTTGCTCAGCGAATCTGTTGAGCAAATAAAAAGCAGTAACTAACTTGCACAACACAACCCAGCACTTAAGATTTGCAAATTCACTGAGTTTTATTGTCAAAGCCAGGAATTACAGTTTACGCAATGAAGAACTATTAAATCTTTTATTGCTGTTCCTATATATGACATTTCATTGTCTTTATCAAGTAGAAATGAAACAAGACTGACACACATTTTTTTTTAAACTCTGTGTGTCTTTACAATTTCCCTCAAATACCGTGCAAGGTAAATATGATGCAGAGTTATACCCTGGCCAACTCAAGACTTTTAATGAAACCTTAATGTCTTTCACCTTTAACAGGGAAGGATTTTGGAGAAGACTGGACTTTGCAGTCAAATCACTTTTGGCCGATATGTGCGACAGGGACGGAAACTAGGAGTGGATCCAAAGCTCTTTATCCAGGATGTGCAGTTTAACAAAGTACCTGTGAGGGTTTATCACCCTAAAGCCAACTCTGATGGGCGAAGGAGAGGTATCATCTTCTTTCATGGAGGAGGCTGGGTGTTTGGAAGCCTTGGTAAGATATTTGCTGGAGGAATTATACTAATGTAGAAAGAACATTCTCATGTTTTTATAAAATTGAAATAAGAGGAGGCTTCAGCATGTGAATTGGGAGGAAGACTTACAACAAACACATGCCTTTCTGGAATGAAAGCTGTCTCAAAGATTAGAGCAAAGCAAAGCACTAATGAAAATATTTCTTTTCCAGATACCTATGAAAAAGTATGCCGCTACATATCCAGAGAGAGTGAATCGGTAGTTGTATCTGTCCAGTAAGTGCACCCTACCCAGTTCTACTGTTTGGAGATTATTGTTGCTGTGGTGCCACAGCAGAGCTGCACTGGTTCTGGAGATGTCCTTTATGGCAGAGAAATTTCTGTAGAATTCAGTTAAGTTCATAAAGACAAATAGTGGTAACTGAGATTTCACAGCTCTTAGCTATTCATGCCCTGATCTGCTCAGAAGAGACAACAATTGAAATATTTGGCACACTAAGAAAATCTATAAAAGCCAATCAAAACCTTCGCTAAAAAAAAGTCTTCCTTGTGCTGAACATATGAAGATGTAATAAGATGCTCCAAACAACTGTGATTTATAGAAAAAGAGAGAAAAATCACACTGCATTAATCCCATTTTACACAAAATGATTAAGTTCTCTTGTTAAGAATACACAGGGTGTTTTCAGCATGACAGAAATGTACAAAGTCTCAGTCAGACTCTTAATCAGGAGACAGCCCTACTTTGCTGAGTCCTTGTGAATAAATACACAATTTACAGCTTACCTGCAATCACTAACTGAGGAATGCTTGCTTAGGAGGTAATGAGTGTCCTGACCTGGCAGAAAAGCACCCCAAAATGATAGGGCTGGAGGACAGTGCAGGATACCATTTCCTGATTAACACTAATGACATTTCCTTCTCTTACACGTGTCTCTTTCTGTGTACTAGGTACCGTTTAGCCCCTGAACACAAATACCCTGCTGCGTACGAAGACTGTCTTAACGCGACCATACACTTCATGAAGAACACAGAGCACTATGGCGTGGATCCTGCCAATGTCATCGTCTGTGGGGACAGTGCTGGGGGCAATCTAGCAGCTGCTGTTAGCCAGACCCTCGCAGGTAGATCAGACCTCCCCAAACTACGTGCGCAGATCCTGATCTACCCAGGCCTTCAGGCACTGGACTTCAATTTACCGTCCTATCATCAAAATCGAGGAGTCCCTCTCTTATTCCGAGAACGTGCGGCTTTCTTTGCTTTGCAGTACCTCAATGGGCATGCATTGCATATGCAAGAGGTCCTGGAGGGCTCTCATATTCCTCCAGATATGAGGCTGAAGTACAGGAAGTGGGTGAGTCCAGATAACATCCCCGAAAAATTTAAGGTCAGAGGTGTGAAGCCACTTAGGCCCACTGATTTTATAGCTGAAGTTTATGAGACAGTGAAAAGATTCTGTGAGCCCAACCTGTGTCCGCTGTTAGCTGAAGATGCTATTGTTCACCAACTGCCCGAATCTTTCATCTTGACCTGTGAGTATGATGTGCTACGAGACGACGGCTTGCTTTACAAGAAGAGATTGGAGGACAATGGTGTTCCAGTGACCTGGTACCACCTCGAGGACGGATTCCATGGAGTCATAAGCCTACATGATTATTGCGGTTTCTCATTTCCAGCTGGGAAAAGAGGACTGGACAGCGTTGTTAACTTCCTAAAAAGCTTATAGTAAATATCTTAGATTCCACGAGTCTGTTCATGCCTCAACCTAGGAAAATATCTTTTTAGGATATTAAATATCAGGTGATGGGTAGTCAATCAAGCCATTAACAAGGATAAACAAGGCTCATCAGAACCTCATTCCAGCTGTTAGTTGGAACATGGAATATGCAAACCTTATACAAGCTTGTACCATGCTGCAAGCCCTTATCTTTAGCTATGTCAATAAAGAAAAATATTGTTTTGAATGGACATCCTGGTTTGTCCCACTTGTTTAAAATAAAATGTGTCTGTGTGTGAAGAGAGACAGTGTGTTGTGCAGGTATGTGTGGTGTACTGGTACAGAGGAGTACGTCACTTGTATCACAGTGTTGTGAGATACACTCCATACTCTATTAGATAAAAAAACCGAGCTGACGTTAGAAGGTTAGGAGCCACCGTTCTGCTCAGCAGTGGATATGATTCAACCTAGAATGTGGTTACTGGAACGACAGTCACCCGGGGGATAGCAAACACACATCGTTCTACAGCCAGGCAGTTCCACACATCACCCGTGGTTCTCAGCACACAGGCAGCAGAAGTGGAGCCGCTTTCTGCCTTGGTTTTAGCACTGGACTACAGAGTAATCTTTCACCCATGTAACCTGAAGGACAGTGCCAACAACCAGGAAGGGTAATGCTGGTGAGACGAAGGAATATGTTTTCATCGCAACAGGATGGCCAGGACTGGTGGAAAATTGAACCCAAATACTCTAATAAAGTTCTCATTGGAAACTGGCTGGAAGAGAGGAACAGGGTAAGATGAGGAAAGAAGGGTGAGAGCAGGAACAGGGTGGGTCAGGAGCAGTGGTCTGGAGGCAGTACACTACAGCAGGCATAAGCAGAGTCCAGGCTCAACTCAGGAGAGAAATAAAAGGGAGCAGGTTAAGCAGCTTGTTCAACCTACATTAGTTCTGTTAATGATCTGCCTTTCTTCTCTCTAAGCCAGGACAGAAGCAATGCCTGAGCGTGGGTTATATGCTGTGGTTCCACTGGACATAGCAGTGGCCAATTAAAAATGCCAGAGCGCTTTTTGTGGCAATCGTGTCAGACTGCTATACAACTTATATGCAGCTGTACAACAGCAATATACACAACAATATATACCAACATTATACAAGAGAGGCTTCATTAACCCTTCTGCAAGTTAATACCTATTATTTCTTGTATCAGAGGATCTTTCATAGTTTGGATATTGGTTTCATTTGCTTGTATAAACGAGCACCTTTGCCAGCAGAGCTGCTCTATAGGTTGCATACCCTGCTTAAGAGCTGAGCAAAACTTTAACACTAGGCATTTAACTTTGTCAAAACATGCAGTTAGGTTCGATATTGGAGCTGTTAGGGCAAATCCTCCCAACTCTGATAAAATGAATTCCTTTAGATTTTTTTTTTTTTTTTTCTGGAGCAAAACACTAGACTATTGCAGAGTCTGGCCTGCTGTGGCAGAAGTAGGAACAAAGGGACAAAAAAAAGGGGGTTCACTGGCCCTTTTCAGGTGCTAGTTCACACGGCAGGTGAAAATATTTAACACCAAACCATGAATAATTTTTCAAGGGCTGTACACTGAGGAATCAATCCGGAATTTTGCAATGGCTGATTATACCAGCTGACTTTACCATCTGAGAAAAAGTACAAAGCATGGGCTTCTTTCCAAATAAGTGCTTTAAAATGCATAGATGAAGAAAGCAGCACTGCAACAGAGCTGCTGTAATGATCAGATTGCCTCAGCTATACTGAGTGTTGTGTCTCTCTCTAGTTCATAAAAGAGACTGGGAAACTCGGCAGCAGCATATACAGAACAGACTTCTTTTGCTTCCCAGATCACAAACCAGACCAAATGCTAAGGAGAAACATGATGGAAAAATATCGGGTAAGTAAAAGAAATTTCAAATGTAGGGCTGTGTGTGCCAGCATTCCAAACTACGATGATCTTTGACTAATACTTAAAATAATCTTTTATATCCTTAAACAACTACATGCGTAAAAGAAGGCACTGCACCTCTGTGGCCTGTTTACAGGGTCCAGAGCTCCCGCGTATGTTTGTGTCTTCAGCACATTCCGTGGGCTATAATATGAGCTCGCTGGTAAAAGAGGATTATTTTCGTCAGCACACCTCCAATTCACAGGAATGAACTGCACTTAAATGGGTCCCAGATCTTTCACAACAATACTCTTCCCACAGGTATCACCTGCCAGAACATCCCTTCCTCCAAGGTGCCTCTCCACCCCCAAATATTCTTATGGTTCTCTCCTGACAGAGTGGGAAGGCAGTACATGTAATGCTAGTGCACAACGAAACACTTAAGCAGTGCAAGACAAGCAGCTTTTCATCTGCAGCTTCTTAAATGTATCTGCAAATCCCTGATGCATGTGTTGAAATCAGACTAATTAGATCTCATGACATACAGATGTAGTTGCTTAATTTAACTGGAGATTTACATGATTTATTTTCAGGGATTAAATTATAAGCAAAAATAAGAAAAGTACTGATAAAATTTTGTGCTGTCACTGGTAGTACAGTGCTAAGCCATCCGAATGCTATGTACAGAGACAAGCAGCATGGTTTCACCTACCTCTCATTTCAGGGGCTGCCAGTGCAGCACTTCTTCAGCCATCACGATGAACCAAAAAGCCGAAATTTAGTATCGGAGTATGACGATGAATACAACAGACACGGTTATAATCCTGTGCTGCCTCCCCTCCGCTGCTGGAACGGACGCAAGTTTGCCTGGTTTCCTCAGAAATCAGATTTCCCCATTCTCGGTAGTTTTTGGCATTATTAATTCAAACACATGGAACATGGTGCAGTGGTCAATATGTAGACTTAGAGCCAGGAACCTCCTTCTGTTTTAATTCTGAAAATGGATCTTGTGGTGACTTTTAGCTACTTTCTTACCTAGTCAGTAGCTTATTTTTCGGATTGGTAAAGTGGAAATGTTATCCATACAACCATACTCAGTCACCACAGGGAGCAGCGAGGGATAGGGCCAATGAACAGATTTCTCTCCCCTATGCAATAATGCAAGACACCAGCGGAAAACAAGCAGAGCTGTGAGATACAACTAGCAGGGGAATTCACAGAGTATTATTATGTTTCTGAATGTAAGTGATGTGTACAGCTCTGCTAACTTTTTACGTATCTGCCAGAGAGGCCATAAAGAATGAGGTCTCCTCACATTTATACCATCACTGCTGCCCTATCGATATCCAACAGTGATTTCCCTTCCAGCCAGAGGGTAGACAGACATGCCCTGGGGGGAAAAAAAAAGATCTGTTTTGTCCTTAATCTGCTGTCAGAATAGTACAAATATTCCCTGTGAAAACTGTGGAGTAAAAACACTAGGACCAGAAATTTAATTCTACCATCTGTAACATTTAATAATTTCCTGTCTCAGAACCACCCACCAACTACGGCCTTCTTGAGCTCCTGATGAAAAAATGGTACGAGAAAGAAGCTGGAGTGATGAAGAGTGTCTACACCGTTTCCTATCAGCCCCCACCGATCTCTGCTTTCATCACTTATCAACTGAGACAACAAGCTAAACCTCATGGCCTCTCTTCCAACAAGGAACATCTCCAAAACATGAACAGAATCCTGGACTATGAAGGGGGTCAGAAACATCTGCAAGCCATCGGTCAACTGATGAGAGACAGAAAAGCAAGGGATGCCCCTGTGGAAAGTGCTTAGGGTGACCTTAAGTAGTAAATACAGCTTGTTGCTCGTGTACGTAAGAGTGATCTGTTCCATGCAGAGGGAATGGGAATTAGGTTATATAGGCGGAGGGCTCTCTACTAGTTAGAACAAGTTGCTGGGTTACATTCTGAGCTGCAGATGGCTGGGAATATTTCAGAAGAAATTAAATCACTGAAAACAAAATTTTTACCTGTTGTTTTCTAGACCATGAATAGTTGCAGCAAGAAAAAAGAAAATAAGGGTGGGATTGAACCTGAAAGGATATAAATCTCTTAATTGTTTTGTCCTTAGTTGTCTTCTCATTCTTTACACAGCTTACTGTACATTCTTTAAAGAAAGAGGAGAAAAGAAATGTGTGTTATTCCATAATATGTCTGAAACATCCAAAAGGAAGGTAAACGTATGAACTGGCTGCAGAGCTAAGGACATGCGAAGCAAGGTCAATGCAGCAAGCACTTGATTGCCCTTGGCCTCACACACTGACTGGCGCTTAATGGCAGATAAGCTGCAAAGTGAGCTCCATTAGCTGACCTTACATTACCGGAGAGTAAACCTAGAGGAAATAGCTGTAGGTGGCCTTGATACTGCTGGGTAGGTCACCCTGATACTTTACTCAGTTGGGAAAGAATGTGAACAATCTATGTAAAAAGTGCTGACCGAAGTCCAAATTCTTACTGCACTGATGTGCAGCTTTTGCGTTTAAATCACACTTGGTCCAGAGGAGATATTTGCAGGGTTCAGCTGCTACTAGTCTGAGGCTCAACAGTAAACTTGAAGCAAGTGAAAGGCTTAGATGAAATACACCTGGAATTGATTCAACATGTATTTATCTCTTCATCAATTTTGCTCAAGATTAGCAAGAATAGAATTATTTTTTAGGAACCAGACAAAGAAGATCCCTTAGTCTTGGCATGGACAAGCCTCTGACCATGCTCTGTACAGAGTTCTACCTCTGCAATGTTTTAGCCACTGTGATTTAGGTTTGCTTTTTCAAGGTTGGATTCTCAGCTGAAGGACAGCGACGATTCAGATGTGTGTGTAGAGCAACAGTGGCACCTATTGGCAAAGTGATTCCTCACTGATCTGTGAGACATCCAAAAAGCTCTGCAGGAGAGGTACACAGCCGCTCCGCTGACTGCAGGAACCAGAAAGCAGCACGGGTAATGAAATCTTTCAGGGATGCAACAGCCCTGATCATTAGATAAGCTTTATATGTTTGGTTTTTTTGTGGTTTTTTTTTTGCTTCAGAGACCCAGGGAGATCAAAGGCAACTAGAAAACATTGAAAGCAAAATAGGCAAAAGTAGTCACCAAAACACAGCCAGCTATTAGTGCTGTGTTACAAAAAACCATACTCTCTTGAAAAAAAATGTTTAAAATAAGACATAAAGAAGGCACGCCTTACAATGGAATGAAAATTGGCAGATACAGAAACTCTTGTATCCACAAGAAAGTCTGTCCAGGTTAATTTTACTGACAATACAACTATAAAAGATTTATTTTTCTGCTTGTTACCCATGCACTAATAATTTTAATGAAAATACCTATCAGGCATGCATCTTAATAGCACAACAAAACCCAGAGAATATTTAGAACACAGCTCAGACAATTATACAAAGGTAGTCTTCATTTCCTGCAACTCTATCTGTTTGCTTAAAAATCTGGTCATCAATCATTCATATTTATTAAATATTTATAGTAAATGAAACATTTATGGTTATTATCTACTGTGCTTCTAAACCCAAAGCTCATATACGGAAAGAAATGACCAGCTTGATGTACAGGGAATTACCGAGATGCACAAGTGCCACCTGTGAAATCCGTAGGAAACACGAATTCCCAATCTGTAGGGTGACTGGGCACGGCTCCCCAAGCGCAGGTCTGATCTGTTCAAATATTGAGCCATTTACGAATAAAATATACAACGATGACACTCAAAGGACCCAACAAAACAGGCTAGTGAACTGGATGAAATGCATTTTGATAGAGAGCTTCTTAAATAGAAAAGTGCGCAACTCTACCAGACATGTCAGCTGTGATTAATAATCCCCCGCAGCAAAATATCTGCTTTGAACTGTTTAACTGATTAGCTCGTTTCACTTCAGCAATACTAAATACGCATTACAGCTATCTAGATAGCTTTTTGGTGGCTCAAGCCTCAAGCCAAACTCGAGAGAGAGTCCAGGCTTCTCTGTCTCTTGATCTGAGTTCAGTGAAGGCGGAATCAAACACTGATCAGCCAGTAACAAAACCGGAAAGAACCTGTCCTTACACTTTGCTCAAATATTCTGCAAGACAAAATATCAGACAGAACAGCACTGATAACTGAGACTTTTTCCTTACAAAATGTAGATTACCTGGATTATTTCAGACAGAATCCCCCAAATGGTCGAGTCATTGCTGAAAGCAGTGCTCCAAACGCATGGCGACAAGAAGAATACCTCATTTATATTTTCTTGCTGAGCATTTTGACTAGGTCATAATCGTAGGTTCTGATCCCATACATCCATACAAAGATCATTTTGCCTCTGCTTCAAGAACAGGTAAAAGCTAAAACAACCAAGATGTTCACAGCTGCCATGGAAAAGAGGTGAGAAAATCTGAAATGTCACTATTAAAAAATTTGCAATAACTCAGAAATCCACTTACTCACTAGTAAATAGAAAATGCAAATGCACAACAGGAGTGCTGGGTTGCACTAGGAAGATGTACACTTTTCAGGAAGAGGAGTTATTAATGATGAAAACAGCATAACTTTATAAAGACAAGAGATCAAGTTGAAATATAGACCTGGTGATAAAACCTCTTGAACTTGGAGACCTTTGAAATATGGATCCAGTTTGGATCTTAAGTACACTGCTGTCGGGGAAGTCAATGTTTACTTGGTGCACTCTGTGTTGCAAGGCACAATTCATTAACGTACAGTGAGCACGGTGGGACTCCTGGGAATCATTATAACATGCACAGGACTACATTCTGCTGATGTCTCAGATTTATCCAAGCCTTTTTTTTTGAGAAACTTTGTTTTAGTCTCAGAGCCTCGTGGTCACTTGTGACTGGAAAGCAAGAGTGCACCGCTCTCTTCGATTTTTCATGGAGCGAATAGATGCTTTGACACAAGTCTCTGTTACGAAAACATTCTAGACAGTCCTGACTGCATGAAGTCAGCCTCATATTTGAACTTCTGTGACATTAAAGAGACAAGGTAGCAGTTAGAATGGATGCACATCTCTCAAAGCAAGCATATTTCTTGCCTTGAAGGAGGCTGATGTCAACCCAGATGAGCTGCATAAACAAGAAGATGGATTCTTTGGGCTGAGAATCTCCGTCAGGGTCGGGACTCAGAGAAGGAACACTGATTCTGCTTGGCAAGGTCTGCAGTAACTGGGGACTGTGGATGCCAGCAGTGAGGTGAGGGTGGTCGCACAGCAGGGCTTCTGGGAGCAGAGAAACAGGCTGTTGGCAAGAGGCTGTTGGCATGTCAAGAGGCCTCTTTCAGGAAGTTTTAAATATTCCTTAGAAGGTGCTTTAAAAAGCTCTCCGAGACAGTTAACTGGTAAAACAGCTCCACTGGTCTGAACCTGAGCACTACCTAACACAACACAGTAGCTGCTGAGTCCTGTTGTCCAAATCCACACACTCCATTGCAGCGATTTCTTTGAACAGAACCTTTAAGCACACGTAGCTCCTGGGCTGGGGCTCAGACTCCCCCCGCTCCCGTAAGAATACAAAAAAGTTTTCATTGATGGTAGCTACACAAAACACAAACATCTGTCAAAGCTTGTTGTATACTTAAACACACATTGGTGATGAAAACATCAAATTGCCATTGATATTCATCAAATACCTGAAACAACGTGCTGTATCACCGAGCCCTCACCAGTGGCACCGAGCACCATGGAGGGGGACAGTCCCGCATAAACTTCCCAAAACGTGACACATTCTTTGCAGAAACCTCTTATAATCTATACTCCACATTCACATTTCAAAGCAGCCACTTGACTCCAAGAGCAGCTGTAAGCAGCAGAAGCGCAGCCGCACGTCAGGAACCTGATTTGTGCCGTGAGCTGTCTCTCACAAAGACATTCCCTTCGCTCTTTTTTATGATTTAAAATCTACGCAAGTTCAAAAGGCTATTTGCGGGAATTGCTTCACAAAGGAGTAAGTTTGGGATGTTGAAGAACTGCTGTAGAACAGAATTCTATTCTATATGTAACTGAAGTACCTCTTAAGCTAGCTGGTGTAGAGAAGAACTCAGTCCTGACAGTGAATAAAGGAAATAATTTTGCAGCTGCACTGGTGGGGGCATTCGCTCTGGCTATGGAAGGACTCGAGTTCTATTCAACAACAACCCATAAGGAAATTGTTATATAAATAATATACTAGCTGTTCTGGGGCAATGACATTTGCTAAGAAGGAAAAAATCTCTAGGCACAGTCATTTTATAGAGAGTTGCTCTTTATTGTCACATACTTTTATTCTTTCAATCGCAACAGCCCCTGAGGACGGCAGCCTCATTGTGTAGATCTCCGTGGTAAACAGACAATATAGAGACAGCCCCTGGCCCAGTGTTTAACCACTCTGTCAGGATTCTAAAAAATACATCCAACAAGCCAGTCCACTTTTTTTTTTTTAAATAAGAATTCAGAATTGGCTGCATAAATATGTACTTACCTGCTTCAGTGCTGTAAATACATAATTTAGCTGCTGCCTCATGACATATTTTGTGTCTAATTTAAGGAACTGTATATTTGGACAAGAGGGTCTGGATGCCTGTCAGGGAAATATTACAAGCTGTAAATTTTCACAGCAGATTTAACACTAAATTTAGCACTATATATAAAGAGAACATTGACCTGATATTAGCCCTTGTCCTTGACAGTGGTTGGCCTGAGAGGTGGTTAAGGATCCCTAGAGGAATGCTGCCAAAGTCTCCCTTAAGTTCCAAACAGCCACATCCTGCCATGGCAGCCCTGCCATCCCCTGTACCAGCACCCCAGCAGCTTCAGCTGGCACGGCAGCTCATGGCCTCGTCCTCCCCAGTTCACCCCACAGCGGGGAACACCCGTACCAGACAGAAAACTGCTTATGGAGAAGAGGCTTAGGGGCTAGGCATTGCCTAAGCTGCTTGGGTGTCTCAGCCTAGCAGCCAATAAAGAGAAAACCTTGGATTTTTAAAATTAAAAATAAAGCCATTTTGAATTCCTACAGCGATACAGAAGCTATGGCTCTGCACATGCTGGTTGCTGATAACTCCCCACAGAGTCAGCTTGCTAATTTAAACTCTTCCCTTTGAGATCTCTATAAAAATCCCCTGGTTTGTACAGGCAAGCCTGCATTTTTCTTCTGTTCCCTCAAATCCTTGAGCTTTGAAAAGACCTTTAGCTATGTCAGTGCTCTCACTGGACACCCCAGTCTCTCTCAATATTAGTGACATCTTGTGTTATCAGTAATTTTACTTTTAAATATATACTTAGCACAATCCAAGTATTTGGTTTTGTAAAGCCAGTGTGGACATTCTTCACCACGTGCATCATGAAATACCACACAGACAATTTTCATCACGGCAACTCNCCAAGTATTTGGTTTTGTAAAGCCGGACACACAGACAATTTTCATCATGGCAACTACTTACAGGTATGGAAAGCAAATCACTGTATCCAGCCTCTCAAGTGTTCTAGGCTTAAACACAGCAATGCCACTGGTAAATGCAACCTCAGTAAAACCTCAGCCAGGTTAGAGCAGACCAAGGCTTAGTCTCCTCCGAAAATGAGGGCACTGTAGATGTGGAGGGGAGCAGCAGGTGGCAGGATTGGCTGTGTTTTAGTGCTCCCTGAAGACTGCACCATGGTGCCTTGGGTTCTCCGGCATCTAACGACTGGCCTCTGATCTGTGACAACTGGCCTCTGATCTGTGACAACTAAGTGTGAGGATCTGTGACATCCCAACTGCCTGTGGACACTGAGGCTCACCGCAGTGTGCAAAATGCTGAGTGCCAACTGACTGCTGGCACCTGGGATGTGGTGCAGTCCCCAGCGGCCTAGAGACCCCCTCTGATTTCAGGGAATTGCTACATGGTCCTTAAACAGTGCCACGTCTCTGTCCAGAGGGTACAGCTTTTCCACATGTTTTGAAATCCCTGGAGAGGAAAGCTGCCGTTGTTACAATTCTGTATTCCCACTACAGTACACACAAGGTCAGACAGGAATCGAAGGTAAACTGCGCTGGATTTTCTGCAATCAACCCAACAGGCAGCAGACCTTGGCACAGGTGGCTGTTCCGTGGTACATGGCTGATGGACAAGGTAGAAGAGGTCTCGCTCTCCTTCATGAATAATATTTTATTCTGGGCAAGCCAGCCCAGAAGGACCTGCAGCGCTCTAACATGAACAATTTGCATTGTCACAGAAATTTGTGCGATTTACACACTGGACACTTCCACCTTTCACGCTCCGTGATGTAATTTTTGAAGACATCGCTATAGCCAAGCAATGTTGCCCCCACAGTTTTCAGGCAGAGCCGGGCCCTTTGTCAGTGATTAAGCGACAAGCAGACAAGGTGATTTGCCTGCAGCGAGTCAGCAGGAGAGCCAGAGATACCACACGGGCATTTGGATCCTTATTTCCGAATTTTAGACTAAACTTTCTCCCCACAAAACATTAGCCTAGACCAAACTCTTCTGCTTGACTGTTGAGGCAGCATTGTCAGCCCCTGTTTCCACCATCGGGGCCAGGGCAGGGCTGCGGGTCTGTACCTGTTCCCCTGATGAATGAGTCTCTTCTCTAGCTGGTCGTTTCGCAGAAACAGCTTCTGCTTTGCTATTTATAGGGACTATTTGCAAAGCCACCTCAGTCAGCAGCACTGAAATCTCATAATCAGTAAACAGCTACAGGGAAAAATATGTTCTAATTAATATTAAATGTGCTATTTTTTTCCCCCTTTTCAGAGCTGCCAATGAGGAAAATCAAAACAGCATCTTCCAGTGAACTGGTGACACATCCGAGGTGTTAAAAGTTTAACTCCGAACACACACAAAGCACTCGCAACCCCCCAAATACCAACCCTGCTAATGGGAAAATGTCAAAAATGCCTGTGAGGTTTCAGATGGCCTTTTAAAAAACTGAACACTGGCACCAAACCCCCGAAATAATGGACCAGCTTGTTACCAAGCTGGAGTAAATTTAATGTTTTTTGTTAAGGTGAACGTAGCTTTGGCTTACGGGACTAGTTAAACAATCTTAGAGATCACGGTCATCTCCTTCCGCCTCCAGCTAAGACAGCAGGCGCAGAGGCAGGGGGAATTTATTCAGACTGCTCTAATTTTATTCCAATTTGCTAGAATAGAAAAGTGTATTTAGCTCCAGACAGTGAGAAACAGCAGCTTTTAAATCATGTCTTTTACAGAGATTACCTCCATGGAATCCAAATAGTAGAATTCACCAGCTTCATAGTTAAAATAACATTTTTCTTTCCTTAAAACATATTGAATCATAGCAAACTTCCAGACCTTTTTTAAGGCCTATTTTAAGGAGACCCACTATTGCCAATTATTTTCTTCCCTTTAGAATTCTGCAATAGTAATTATTTCCTTATTTTCACATATGTGATGGAATTCCTGTGTCAGGAGTACAACAAATTGCCTATATAAAATAAATATTGACACGCAGATTTACTGTAATATCAGCCACTATATGACTAAGTTGAAATATCTAAGCAAAAATTTGCTGTGAAACAAGCATTTATCATTTTAGGTCCTTAAACTTTGCTGGAAATGGCATTGTAATATATATAACACAGCAGGGACCCAGATTATATTTCCTGGGGAAAATTAGGAATTCTACAGCAAGAGATGCATTACATACAATATGGTCCAAAGTAAATTGAAAACAGCGGAAAGATTTCCAACGGGCTATAAAAGATTTATGGTCAGGCTGTTAATAGTTCTTAGAACCGCAACTCTTGGGATTATAAATAATTATATTTCCAGTCCGTGATGATTCACAAGAAATCCCCCTTTTCTTGTATCCACTCATCCACTTGCACTTCAAAGTTTTGGGGGACATTCTTTGCCCCCCCTCCCCTTGTTTCTTTATAGATGAAATCCCACGTTGCCCAGTGAGCCAGTCTCCCCCTTGACACCAAGAATTGTCATCATTAGATTACGGTGGCCGACAGCTGCACAGCACCACCAAATGTTTTTTCTTTGGTTTCAGAGGAAGAGTCCCATCGTGAAAACTGCATACCCCCTGCAACCTCTTCTCCTCCCAAAATGTTGGGACTTTCCATAAACGATCACAAGATGTTTTCACAAAAGATATGGACTGCAATTAATCTGTGTTTAATTATCCCAGAAAGCATGTGCTGGCATCATTGTAGACACGGGCGGGTCCACAAACAAGTCACTGACAACGTCCAGGCAGCAAACCGTGTACTTGCGGCAGTCTAGCTAAAGCGCATGGAGATCAAAATTTTGGTGGGTTTTGCAGCTCGTGCCGCATGCCGTGCAGCTGTGATTAGACAATTTCTTTGCACCTAAGCTAGTTAACCCTGCAGTCACAGGAGTGGTATGTCTTTGATCACTGCAAACAGCAATAGCACTCATCTTCCCCCCGCAAACAGCAACAGAGCATTTCCAGCCCCAGCATCGCCATTTCTCTTCTCCAAAAACTTTTAGGTGACATTCTGGCCCCACTGAAGTCAGGGGTAAAAGTCTCATTTATCCAAATATCTGTTAGATGTGCAAAAAGATCCCAAATTTGTAATTTCCTCCCCTTTCACAGATAGGGAAAGGCAGTAACTGTCCATTCACGTGGACCAAAGCTGAGTTTGATTTTGGAGACAATTGCCTTCAGGCCTTACAGCAAAGTACAAAACACATGTTTGAAGAGGTTATTTAAACACTTGGCCTCTCCACGTACAACATGCCACCCAGGAAACAAATTCCAAGAACACGTGCCTTTAAAAAATAACCTTTAGAAAAGACAGCTGTTGATGCTGCACATCTAACCTCAGACATTTGGTCCGTCAGCTTAAAGCTACGACAGGCTGTGGCCACCTACATATAGGAGCCATATTCCATCATCAGCTAAATATAGGCAATCGCAATAGGGGCAGAATACAAAAAATCCTGCAAGTCTCCACTTACTAAACTGAGGGATCAATTCCCTAATTCGTCTGGGAACAGCAATCAAAGCAGCCTGGAACAGTCACATTCCAGCCAGCAGACAAACAAGATTGTGTTGTGTGTTATCCCAAAATAAACATCATGGGAATTCTCTGCTTGGCCAAGAAAATTTATTTTGCTGATCATGTTACTCCAAAAATAAGTTTAAAAGAAAGGTGTTTGGGGAAGGGACAATTTATCTCTGTGTTGTAAGACAGCCTCGGATGCTGACAATAATTCAGCAGGCGGGTTACTACTATTCTGTACTTTACAGGGATGCTGTTTTTACCAGCGACTTCCATGCTTTCTTAGTCCATAAAGTACTTATTTCTCCTTCCACTTCTCCTTTTGTCATATTTTTTTATTTGAGTCTTGTTCTCCTTTTAACCTGAGCACTGTACAGACAGAGAAGATGGGGAGGCAGTTCTGGACAGAGAGAACTCCCGCAGCCTCTGAAAGCGGAGGAGGTCAGGAGGGAAGGACAGCCTCAAGCTGATGATCCCGTCTGAGTGAATCTCCAGCAAACACATTTCACTGAGTCACCAAAGGGAAAAAACATATCTAAGAATTTTTGGTGATAATTTTTTCTCCTTTAATTCTGGAGAAACATAACGCTTGGCTGGATCTACTCAGCCAAACGTTTTATGAATTGGGAATCTCCCAAGCTTCTTTATTTTCAGAGTTCTCGATATTCTTTTCCAATCAGGCAGCATTACTGCAGTAAACACTGAGCCTTTCATAACCTTGCTACGTGTGATCCCTTCGGAAAGTCACCCCGCAATCAAATGTACGGGGATTTCATAATAGTAATTTGCCACACTGTCAGAAATAGGCTTATCGTGCTGCTGCCATTGGTATCATGTGAACATCAGTCAGTGCCTGTGCCCTTCAGATGAAAGCCAGCCTCTGAGCCAATAGTAGAGAGAAAGAGAAAAAAAAAGGAAGAGAAACTTAACTCTTTAAAGTCAAGTACAGGTCTGCCTGAAGGAGGAAGCTGCAGAGTTACTGTACACGGTATGGGCACCTGTTTAAACACCAGGATTATTGACCGGGCAAGAGAGTTGCTTTTTTTTTCCCAGTTCACCTGAAATCTCTGATAGATCTGTTCCTGCTGTGTCTCATTCTGTGCAGTGTGGCATCTACTATTTCCAGTGCCACTAGAAAGACATCATTCCCACAGGCCAGTAGCAGATCTTGACTAGTTGTTCAGGTTTTAAAAATATATTCCCATCCTTTCTCTTTTCTGCTTTTTTTTGCAAATATTTTTGTGAGTACTTTCCTAAGCTTTTTGTGTAAAGGCCTTAGAGATTTGTAATTCACAAAGCTTTATTTAAGTAAGAACTTGGTAACATCCTTTAAAAGGGGTTCTCACCTGCACTCACACTGTTGAAACCACTTTTCTAAAACTCTTTCTGCTATGAAGTCACACACCCAGTAACCCTTCAGGTCATTGCCACAGTGCAGTCAATGAATCAGGGAAAAAAGAACCATCATGTAGCTCAGACTGACCAAACCAACCTGAATGATAGAAACTTGAGTGGATTTTTGCAGCGACAAGTGTCACTGGCTGATGTGATTGCTCTTAGAGATTATCCAGAAGCCTATTTTTATTGAGTAAATAGGGAAAAAAAATATTAGTCTGGTCAATTCCATAAATTCTAGCAACAAGCATAAACTACAGGCTTAATACTGCCGGGTTGTTTGAGCTCCGGATTAGATGCATTCTGCCTGAAGAGGATCTATCTTGGTGGATAAAGTTTTAATCTTCATCGCTGTTCAGGGTCTTTCTGAACAGGAGGGGAATGAAAAAGAACTCACTAAACCAACAAAACCCAAAGCCATAATATTGGTAATGGCTGTAACATCCCAGGTTACACTTTTCACTTCTTTTCTCCAGAGAAACTCATATTCTAAGAGATCTGGTCTTCAGGTAAAGAGGCAGTGCTAAGCTTGTGATTTAGGATTTTCAAATATACCGAAGCTATTTGGATACCTCAAATTTTTACAGACAGCAGCTACTCAGCACTTTAAGGTCAAGTTCTTCAGGGTTTCTCAAGTTGCACACTCAGAACCAGCGGTTACTTTAGAAAGTGTTTGCTGAAGTCACCTGGCAGTTTTAAGAACTCATTTTATAAATTGTTTGACACCCAGTGTTATTTAGATGCTTTGGGGGGACTCCCCAGGGAATGAATCAGCAGTGTAAAATAATCAGACTGATGTATTTCTAGTGTCACAGCTTTGACACTCAGTGCGGATGTCTCTTCCAGCAACGCTTTTTGTTTAATTTAGACCACTCCGGTTTTTCATCTGGAAAGTTTAATTTTCTAAGCGACTCTGAAAGAGAGACAATAAAAATCTTGTGAGCTAATGACCGCATCTCCTCTAACAGCTTCATATCACATTGAGGCGTGGGTTCTTTATGACCTTATTTATCTACACACTCAAGAAACTGCCACAGTTTGGTCCATGGAGGTCTCAGGCTGTGCTGTTCTCCATTCTTTTGTAAAGAACTTATGTGTTGTTTGAGGTTCTGAGTTGGCACAAAGAAGGAAACCTCCCAAAGCTACGTACACAGTCCCTGTGCATAGTGGAGCTGCACTTCAAACACTGCACCTCCGCTGCTGTGGAAATGAACAGTAATTACAACAGTTTTGGGTGGGTTTTTTGTGCCTGCAAAGCACACTGTCAAATTTGCTTTATAATATTAGGTAAGATTTGAATACTGTAGCATGTATGAGTCAATTTGTTCAAATATAATTAATCATTGGTTTCCATTTCAGTCGGCTGTTAAATATAAGCAATTATATTTTATCATACACAACTCCTGAATGACTCAAGTACTTTATCAGTAAAATTATTTTTATAATTATTTTTTAAACTGTTGGAGGGCACAGGGGATAGAGAAAGAACATCAAGAATGATACCTGGTCATATTCCATGGACAATTGGCCTGAAATGTAATGCCAGGGCCTTCTAGAGAAATTATTCATAACCAGGTCCCCATGAAGGTGTACCATTACTGCCCGTTCTCTCTCACGAACCCCGCAAATCTGTTTTGTTGACAGTAGTTTACTTTGGTTGTTATAGAAATGCCTTCAACTATGTTGTCCAGTTCCTTCTCATCCTGGGGTTAAATTAATTCAAAAGCCTGCCTGCCAGGATAGAGGTCNGATGTATTTCTAGTGTCACAGCTTTGACACTCAGTGCGGATGTCTCTTCCAGCAACGCTTTTTGTTTAATTTAGACCACTCCGGTTTTTCATCTGGAAAGTTTAATTTTCTAAGCGACTCTGAAAGAGAGACAATAAAAATCTTGTGAGCTAATGACCGCATCTCCTCTAACAGCTTCATATCACATTGAGGCGTGGGTTCTTTATGACCTTATTTATCTACACACTCAAGAAACTGCCACAGTTTGGTCCATGGAGGTCTCAGGCTGTGCTGTTCTCCATTCTTTTGTAAAGAACTTATGTGTTGTTTGAGGTTCTGAGTTGGCACAAAGAAGGAAACCTCCCAAAGCTACGTACACAGTCCCTGTGCATAGTGGAGCTGCACTTCAAACACTGCACCTCCGCTGCTGTGGAAATGAACAGTAATTACAACAGTTTTGGGTGGGTTTTTTGTGCCTGCAAAGCACACTGTCAAATTTGCTTTATAATATTAGGTAAGATTTGAATACTGTAGCATGTATGAGTCAATTTGTTCAAATATAATTAATCATTGGTTTCCATTTCAGTCGGCTGTTAAATATAAGCAATTATATTTTATCATACACAACTCCTGAATGACTCAAGTACTTTATCAGTAAAATTATTTTTATAATTATTTTTTAAACTGTTGGAGGGCACAGGGGATAGAGAAAGAACATCAAGAATGATACCTGGTCATATTCCATGGACAATTGGCCTGAAATGTAATGCCAGGGCCTTCTAGAGAAATTATTCATAACCAGGTCCCCATGAAGGTGTACCATTACTGCCCGTTCTCTCTCACGAACCCCGCAAATCTGTTTTGTTGACAGTAGTTTACTTTGGTTGTTATAGAAATGCCTTCAACTATGTTGTCCAGTTCCTTCTCATCCTGGGGTTAAATTAATTCAAAAGCCTGCCTGCCAGGATAGAGGTCCGAGCTTGTGTCAACATGTCTTTAGAAATGCATTAACAAGTTGCTCCACATGTATAATTAATAGGGACGAAGGAACCCTAGACTGTCAGAAAGTCTGTATTCCATCCCAGTACATCTCTTACGCTTCTTGATACTTTCTTTCCTTTATGATGTTATTTCTAGAACATTGATCTAGTTTACCACATATTACTCTTGGAGATGTAAATCTTAGAAAAGCAATAATACCGTAATAAAACTATTTTGCCTCTCTGTGCATCTTTTATACAGTGAGCTCAAAGTGTTTTAACAGAGCTTGATTAAAAATTAAGCCTCTGTACAGCTACGTCAGGCAGGTAAATAGTATCATATCCATTTTACAGATGGTTAAACACACAATAGAAAGGTTAACTGCCTTGTCCGTGGCTGCTCACTAACTTAGCAGCACTGTTGGGAGCAAGGACTCAGACCTGAATAAGTAACAAATTTCTTGATTTGGTAGCTGAGGCACAAATCAGAGAAATGGTGCTTTCAGTTTCATGAAACTGTTTTCTTCTCCTGGCACTTCTAACCAAGTGAGAAACAAGTACAAATTTAATTTTTGTCAACCAAAAAATTCAGTTTAATCTCAAAGGAAATCATATTGAATTCCCTTCATGGCTCCAACAGAGCCAGCTATGGACCACAGGAAGGCTTCCCTCTGCTGAATTTATGCTGCGGTTTTGGTGAAAGGGCAGAAGGTAGAGAAAACAAGCGCAGCACTGTGGGAAGTGGGATTTGACGGAGTGATTAAGTCTACCGTCCAGCTGGCGGACACAACAGCTGTTACTATTACAGTCCTGATAGCATTTCATTTATTTTAAAACCCTATCTTAAAGCTTTAATATCCCATCCATTTCAAATCACTTCATCTGAAGGTGGCAGCAGGGGCGATCATCTAGTAAAGAACATGGAAAAGAAGACAGACAAGTCTTACATGTCACTTCATGAGACAAGGCTTCTTATACTTCTCCATCCAAGATGGGATGTTCCTAATATACAGTGCTGCAATATAATCCAGACCAAAATCCTGGAGAACAGACAAAGGTTCATTTTTGCTAACACTAGGCAGGTAGAGACCAATTTTATAACCCCAAATTATTTCTATTAATGAAGTGAGTGCCCTCACTGACACTGTCCCTTTTAGAGCCATCCTGTTAAACAGAAAA
>VZTO01024438.1:20909-69988 GCA_013400615.1 Syrrhaptes paradoxus | reverse complement strand
TTTGTGAACAGCAGGTCAAGCAACGCANCACTCTAGCTATGAGACTCGTCCCACCATGTTTCTGTGATGGCCACTAGGTCACAGATGTTCTGCTGCACAATGGTCTCCAGCTCCTCTTGCTTGTTGCTCATACTGCATGCATTAGTGTAGATGCACTTGAGCTGAACTGTCAAATCCACTCCTACCCTCAGCATGCCACCCCTAGGTTTGTCTGTAATGGGCCTGGTAATCCCCCCTTCTCCCTTCAAACCTGGTTTAAAGCCCTCTTGATGAGCCCTGCCAGCTTACGAGTGAGCCAGCTTTCCTTGCAGAGTTCATGTTAATAAAGATAGGATTTATTCTCTTTGTTTCTAAGAAAATGAACTTTTTCCTCTGTTGCAATTAAACATGAATTGGCCACTAAAGATGTTATTTTATTTTCTTACATTTGACTGAGTTTTAATTTGTTAGAAATAGTAGCAATATCTTCAGGATAATAACTCTCATCAGAAATCTGCTTTATCAGTTTTTATTTAACCTTGAAATTTATTCCAAGTGGAGTTTCTAAACCATTACCTAATCTTCTTGCTCGTGGCTTAGGTTTTTGGAATTGTTAGAATCTGCAATAAAGAAGTGTTTATGTTGATTTTGTTTACCGATGTCAGGATGTTTTAGAGAAAGTATTTATACTGTTTGACTTTAAGCACTTGCTTTAGGAAGCCAGTAGGATAGACAAAGAAAAAAAGGAAGACACCTTCTGATTGCAGTTCAGGATGCACATATAACATCTACTGAATTTGGCAACGAAGATGGTTTAAGAAATTTCTGCCCCTGTGCAGTAGCTTGCTGTCCCATCAATTAGGGCAATACATTTTGTTATGGGGCTGTGCTCTAAACGGAGTGTTAAAATGAATATCCCCAAAAACCTAAAGCAAAACATAGAACTCTGAACTATTTTGAAAAAAAAGTTCTTCTTTCTTCAGTGACATCACAGGAATTTTGCACTAACATTCTGAATTAGGCACATAGGGATAAGCAATATGAATTAGGAATCCTTCACTGTATGCATGTGTGGCAGCTCTCTCCAGCTGCCACACTTTAGCTCAGTCTTTGATTAGGGCAAAACTGTTATTAGATTCTTTGGCTTCTATGGTCCTGTAACTATCTTTAAAAAAATAATTGGACTCTTTTTCCTGGTTTTTGGGCTGTGAACACAAAACTTACTCTTGGCTGACACATCTTCTGAGATAAGTTTAAAAAAATGTATAGAAAATTACTTAACATAATAAGATCACATCATTTCACAGGATGGCAAGCACACTTTAGTAAATTACATTTAAACATTTTCAACCAGATTTCTTCTTAACTAAATTCTAACTTGTACAACAGGGGACAGAAAGCATAGGCTCTGAATCCTTACATATTTCTCTCCTTCATTAAAAATGACTGATTTTAATTGGAGTAATACACAGGGGTTCCAGGCAGGAGCTTGTAGAAGTGGTTGCAATGAGAAGGTATTGCAGTAGTACATGCAGAGTAACTAAAGGGGACTTTGCATGAGTCACCTCCTGCTCTCTGGCAGTGCTGCGCAGCTCTGTGCAGGCATCCCTGTGCAGAGCAGCAGCTGGGAGTCTGGAAGGGGTGGGGTGTGTGATGGTGCCATGCACCCTTCTCCTTACCCTCTTGCAGGAAGGTATGATGGGGCCTGAAATATGCGATTGTTCAAAACTTGTGGTAACCATTTCTCATTTGTAAGAGCTGTTGATACACTGAGGATTTATGTTGCAAAAAGAGGCAGTAGTGCAACAGTGGGTATTAATGTCTGTAAGAATTAGATAAAATCAGCAAGATAGACTAGAAAAGGAGTGACAAAGAAGAAAATTAAAAATTAAAAAGGCAGTGAAAAAGGTCAATGTTTGTCACTTTCTGGAAATTTAAGGTTTATCTAAGAAATCAGATTAAACTTTTCCAAACAATAGATTCCAGAGGGAGAAAAACATTACCCATACTTTAATTATAACCCTGTAATGCATATGAAATATTTTTACTGTGGCACTTAACAGTTTTTAAAGATATGCTGCATCATCACATGAAAGAATGGTTGATGGATACCAGCTCAGGAACAGTCTGTGGGTTTTATGGGCTCTGATTCTGCTATGACTCAGTAGCTTTCAGTAGCCCTCCCTCAGGAACTAGTTCTCATTAGCACTGAGGAGCACCAGAACCAGGCCAACAGCAGATAAAAAGCTGCTGTTCATAAAACCACTTTGGCTTATACATATGCACAGTTCTGTGCGTATTCACTTAGTGATGTTCAGAAATAAGGATGTGGTTCTGCCATGTTTAGTTCACAGTATTAATTGCACATAATAATTCACAATTATTGTTTGCAAGTTAGGCTTAAATAAACACTGAATATTATTATCTGGTTGATGCTAATTTATGCAGCACAAATCCTGAACTGAGATATTTACCACAGTTATAAAACTGTGTTATGGTCAATGCAGGGACGTTTTGGTGTGCTGCCTTGTATGTGCATGAGTTGGGGTTTCTAACACTGGCTTCATTCAAGCAAGGGTCCTGATGGGTTGGGTTACTTCTGTTCCCTGCATTTTGAAGGAGGGCAGAATGGAGAGTTGTGACAACTGTTTGTAACCTTTAAATTTGTGAAAAAACAGCAAGTATATTCCCAGGGAAAAACAAAACAAAACAAAACAAAACAAAAAAACCAAACAAATTCTACGCACTTGAGGATACCAGTGAAATAAATGGAAATTTTTAGTCTGCAGAGCACTACCCTTCCACTATAAAGGCAAACATAATTATACTAATTGTTCCAGGAAGAGCAGAATTAATGAAATCTGGTTTAATAAGTATTCAGGTCTGTTGTCCCTTACTGCTCCTCTCCCCCTTCCCTGATAATAACCAAAACTCTTCTTATAGCACTCCTATCAAATGAAAAAGAGCAGGTCTGGAGCTATGTGTGCATTGAGTGGCCAACCAATACGCACACACTGATTTATCCTTCTGTCTGCTGCCAAATGGAGTGTATAACAGCTGTGTTCTGCATGTTTCTCTTTCAATAGAGGAACTAATTCAACTCTCACTTTTGTAATCACATTGAGACTTCTGCCCCCTTTTCAAATCTGACTGAAATTGGCAAAAAAACCTTAAAAGTACTGAAGAGACTGACAGATGGATGGATAGACAACACAATGACATAAGCCTTGTTTTCTTAGCAGTCTGAGATGGCATATCTGATTCAGTAGTTCAGTGTTGAGGCTAATAGATTTTTTCAAGCAGGGAAGCAAATTGCATTGATTTCACTGTTCAGAATTCCTTTGGGATTGTTCAGCTTGTCCCGTTCATTCCTTAATGCTTTATTGAAGTGTAAATACATACATTTCAGAAGTCATCCTACACAGGTTTGGGACTGGGGACAGCTGTGATTTAGTATGGCCTGATGACATTAATTTCCTTTCTCCTTGAGCTGTCTTCCTTCGAAGTGTATAATTTTGTTTGCCTGTGTTTGGGAAAGAAGAAAGTCTAGCTATGCCATCCATGAGCAATCTGTACTTTATATCCGTATTAGCAAGTCTAAGAGCACAGACTATTTCCCTTGCTGAATCACAGGGATTAGCTTATTTGTTCAGCGCCTGGTTTATTCATTAGTTTACTTTTACTGATATCAAACACAGCTAACTTGCAAATGAACTACAAACCTGAAAGTGCCTATTAACAAGATAGTGGCCACATGTGTGAGTGAGATCTTCATTAAATTTCTCATAACCGGTTTAGGTTTTTTGTTTGTTTGTTTTTTTTTGTGTGTGTTTGTTTTGTTTTTTTTTTCCTTTTGATGCTTAGATCTGGAAAGACACTGCTAATTTTTTTGATTCCTAAAAAGTATCAGGGGGACTCGTAGGTAAATTGGTCTATGATAAACTCTGTGCTGGTGTGGCCAGACAGCTACTTGATTAACTTAATGGTTATTTCTGGCTTTAAAAAATTTATAAAGGAGAGGATCACAACTTCATAAAGAAATGAGTCCTACCCAGTTTTTTGGGGAGAGACACCTCAGCTGTGGAGAGTCTTGGAAGGAACATGAGTGTGGTTTGAAGGCCACTGAGAGAATGTGCAGCTATTTTCTTGGTGAAGGGGGTGCACAGTGGCAGCAAGAGTCAGCATGGGAGGATTCTTGTCTGCATAGCTTAGTCTCATAAAGAAGGGACTGTTTGACAAGCACAGCCTTGCTGGGAGGTCAGATAGGTTGTGAGGCCTTGTGCACAGGTTGTTTCATGTTATGTTGTAGCAAATTAACCAAACAGGAACAGCTGTACCAAAAGCAGTGTTTCACACTGTTTTGCCACTTCAGGTGAAACCTTCTGCTTTAGAAACAGAGCATCCTCTCAGCTCCATTAAATGTGAGGCTTCCTGATAAACCTCAATGGTGACCTGCTTCTGACAGGGGAATGGCTGTGCTGCTGCTGCTTCAGCCCTACCTGCTCCTGTTGCTACCTGGTTCTTCCCCACCACCTGCCTGAGCCAAAGGATGTGGTGGCTTTGGAGGGGGGACATGAGTCTCTCAGTGACTGATTCTTGAAGGTCCTTTTCCATGTGACCAGTGCTCTATGGGTCTTGTGGAGCTACCTCTAGCCCCAGGGAAGCAGTAGGCCACTCAGGCAGGGGAGGAGATCTGGGGACCTGTAGCTCACAGTGCAAGCTGTAACGTGAAGCTGTTGCTGTGCCAAGATTCAGAGCAGAGTCCTTCCTGACTCTAGAACTGAAAAGAGGCATCCTGTGAAGGTCTCTGCCCTTGTGGGAAAAGGCCATTGATTTTGGAAGGTTTAACCTCAGTACTGCCCAGATTGGTCTAGCTGGGCGTTTGTGTCAAAACATTTCATTTTAGTCTCAAACCATTTTTGAGCCTACATCTTTTTTATATTGCCTTCTGAATAAGAAGAAACTGGGAGTAATGGCTCTACAAGATCCTAAAGTAACACCACCATTTCCTAGTTGCAGAGGCTTATGTCTTCAGGCAGTGAAGCACAAGAGCATGGGAGCAAATCTTTAGTAGGGTTGGTAGGTGCTGCATGTGGCTGGTGGACTGCTCTTTTGATATGGTCAGACAACAAATGACCTGCTTTTACACTATCAGCAATCACACTTCTTAACAATTCTATTAAACCTTTGAGGTATCTGTAGAGAGCTAGCAGGGAATGGACAACAGATTATCTTGTTTGACCTCAGACTTGGAGGTACAAATGTCATGCAAAAACTGAAAGAGTGACAACTCTTCTAAAATGCTTAGCTGGGTTTCTTTCTTGATCTGCCATGAGTATTGTTCAGAAACTTGAGCAAGTCACTAAAGACCTCTGTAAAAATCAGAAAAGTGAGGAGAACATTGCTTCCTTTTTTATTTTGTGGTTGCCTGTATGAATTGTACATTTTTTTGGGGAAAGGGCAGAGTCTTCCATTTCCTTACAGTTGTTTTCTGCTAATTACTCAGATCTAACAAGTAAAGGACTTGGAAACTGTGAAGCAGAAAAGGAAGAAGAAGAAGAACACAACTATGACTATGTGGATGAAAGCACAATTGAAAACATAAGAAAAGTATTTCAAGACACCACAGTTAGAAATAAGCATGCACTCTCTGAACGAAGAAGGTGAGTGCGACTCACGGTCACTTGCGGATGCAACCAAGTGCGGGCAGAGTGGTTTTTCAGACTGGCTGGTAACTTTCACTCTCCAAAACAAGGGAGGGTTTCCCCTGGGAGCTGCCCCTGTTGTCCGAAGTGTCCTGGGAACAAGGCAGGAAGGTCATCTCAGAGCTGCCGGCTGTGCCCTCCCCCCTCTGTCACTCTTGTCAATGTCACCTTTGTCAAAGTGGTTGTTCTGGTGATAGAAGTGCACAGGAAAGACCAGGTTTCCAGGAGGAGACAGAACTTTAATTAGACCAACAGGTACCCTTATAAAAACATGCAGAAACCCAGAGAAAGGCTTTGTATAGGAAACCATGTCTAATTTTTCTGATTTGTCACAGTTTGCTGTAGCAAATTATAGCACTCTAAATGCAATCCTTTTCCTCTTTTTAGAAGTGAACACCTTGTTATGCATGACTAAGGTTTGTCTCTTGAAAAGCTTCCAGGAATTATCTGTGTTTTCACTAAATCCTCAAGGAGTTTAGTTATGAAGTGGTATTTTTATTTCAAAATGTACTTTGTAGGGGACTTGCTCTATTGCATAAAGAAGTTGAGAGAGGCTGAAACTCTCTTTTGACTAAAATGGTCCTTTGACTGTAGGCATTAAGGGAAAAGCACAGTTTCAAGAAGCAATGCCAGCCTGGAGGATGAGCCTCTAATTATACTGCTTACTGTTGAGGCATCAGCTCCTTTAAGTATTTATCTACCTGCCTTTTAAACTCCCTATCAACAAAGGCAAGGTTTTACTTTATTAGTTGTCTTCTTTGATGGCTCTGGCAAAACACAAAAGAAGAACCTTTGCTGCCTTGAGGGAGATCACTGTCTGTCTTGGATTATGAAGCAATGCCATAAATTATCATCTTCAGTGGATGACAAAAGTCTACACCCTCTGAAATCATTAGCTAGCCAAGGAACACGTAGGTCCTCCAGCCTGCTGGTCTCACCCTGACCATCAGAAATCCTCCATTATGGCTTTTATCTAGCATTTAAAATTTCTATCAAGCTTCTGCGCTTGCACTTGTGGGCATTTTGAGAAATATAGATTTGATGTGGGCATATGAAATTAATCTTTAATGTGGGCAAAAGCCCTAAAAAATATCTAGCTAAATGATTGATGGAGTTGAAAAAAACCAGCTTTTGAGCATGTATGCTACACAGCTACTTGAAGGGTCTATCAAAAATAATAAAATTAGCTGGTTTAGGCTTACTTACAGGCAAATAATACATAAAAATGAGTTGTCTCTTCCATCTGTGCCAAATGCCTAACATCCAGTCATGTTAGTTCTACTTCAAGAACTCATCAATCAACAGTTTCCCACCCATGGTCCCTCCTTTCCTCAGCATATTTATGCTATTTATTAATATCCACTTCTAATTATTTAGTATCTGTTGGTCTATCAAAACAAAATCTATTGATCCAAATTACTTTAAAATAGAGTCATTAGGAGCAAAAAGTATTTAAATGAAATACAGAAGTAATCCTCAACAGTCAGGTCTACTTTGAGAAAATCAGTATTTATTATTTGCAGTGTTTCATCAGTGCCCCCATAAAATCTTTCCACAATCAAATCCTTGAGGTCTTTTCCAACCTTAATAATGATTCTGATTCTATGATAAGGGCCAAAGTATGTCAGGATGATACTGGTAAAAGCTAGTCCTCACCCTAAGCAGGAGGGAGAAAGAAAGAACAGAGATTTGCTTCAGGTCATTGCAATGTTAATTTTGATAGAATAAATGTGCTAAGAGGGTCAATGATGTTAACATGACCTCATCACTCCAGAACAATAAGCTATGAAACAAAGGATGACTACAGATGCCTGAGCTTGCTATAGCAACAACCACCATTAACATAATTTAACCTTTCATTGAAGACTCAAGGGAAAGTAGAAAAAAACCTCTGAATACATTTCAAATGTGTGGCTTTCTTTTTAACAATACCAGTTTCTTTCTTTTTATTGCCATGTGTTGTTTGTTGGGTGTTTTTTTTTATTTTTTAATAAGGAAAGTCTTCAGTTTGAAAGTATTTTAGAAGACATCAAAGATGTCAATAGTGGTTTTTCTTGGATGTGAGAAAAACAGGGAGAGAGAAGGTTCATTGCAATGAACAGGAATAACTCTGGTGCTGTTATAATGTCTCATCCCATGTATCTGCAAACAAAAATGAGATGGAGGCATGCAGGAGCAGCAACAACAAAAAACAACAGCAAAACCAGAAAAGGCAGCTTCTGTTTCCAGTGCTGATAGCTGCTTGTAGCCTCATGGCTGGAAAAGGACAGAAACAACATGGTCCAGCCACCTGGAGAGGTGAAAATGAGTACTGGTGTCAGGCTGGTTTAAGATGTCGCTTTTCAGACTGGAACTTCACACAAGGGCTGGAAAAGGAATGGTCTGAGATGATTAAGCTTGGAGCTTTATTACATAGGAGCCAAAAAAAGGAAAAATAAAAATGCAATAAGGAAAGAAAAAAATCACATAGCAGTGTTTTCCTCTTGTCATGAACTCAACCATTTAGGCAGATTTGTTTGAACAAAGCACTTTTCTATATTTTAAATTTGTACTGATTTTTTAAAATGTAGTTGTATGAAACAGGGTGAGGTGGAATTTTGTTTACCTTGGTCTGCAGATTTGTAGGTTACTGCATAACAGAAGGCTAGAGACAGTGCTACAAATGAAACCCAACCTTTCTGACCCCACTGCATCTTCAGTAATCCTTTTGTACTGTTCTTCTGTGACATTTCTCCAGAGCTTTCATACCACTGACCCTCTAAGCTAGCCATTTCTTTCGTAGTTCCCCTTGCCTCTGGCTGAAAGGCTGAGGCAAACTTTGCAGCCTTGGGGATATTGAAGTGAGAAACTCAAATTCGTGACTGGAATTGTATGTTCTCAGCACTTTTTGAAAGTCCCTCTCCTCCTAAGCAGTTTTCAATGCAGATATGGGGGCATCACTTACTTTGCTAATTTTCATTCTTAGGTAATTTTTCTAATGCCTGGTGTTTCCACTTTTCCTTAATGTGCAAACTGAAGCTTTTTTTATCAGGGTGTAATCAACGGTGATTACAGAAGGAAGGAAGAGTCAAGAGGGAACAAATAAATAGTGTGCTGCTCCAAGAGCTGCAATTCAGTTCTGAACGTTAACATATGCAGGACTTCAAGCAGCTGTCTGTCTCAAAGCAGTTGTGTGTTCAGAGACCCTGAGGGCAGGGAAGACTACCGCGATAATTTAGGTGTTCTTCCTGTATGCACAGGTCTTGCCATTCCCTAGAAGGCAGATTAAAACATGTGTTTTCATCGTTGCATAGCAGAGCTGGGAATAGATCCTACTGGTGAAGTCTTAGTACACTAGCATATTGCTATTGAGTACTAATTAAGTTATTAATTAACTTCCCTCTAGGCCTACATCTCTGTTGCACCAGCCCCAGGGCACGCTTGTTGGAAACCTCTCTCCAAGGGGGGGGGGGGTATCTTCTCCCATGTCTGCCAGACCAGCAACACCACACAAACATCATGGGTGCAGTCACACTGGAGAAACACCAGGAAAACTTTTTGCTGGAGTCACAGCTTAAACTGAATAAATGAGTTCTTTCACCCTGTTTAGGTCAAACATTTCCCTAAACTGCCTAAGATATGTAAAAGAAAAATTTACTGGTATGAGTTTCCCACACTTAGCAAAGTTGCTGGCATAGCTGTGTCAGAGTCATATATTAGCTTTATTTTTGCTGTAGTCTTGGGATTGCTGGTATAATTGTACTGACAACCCATTTTATGGCACAGAGAAGCCCTAACTTGCAGCCATTAATTTGACTCAAGAGCTCATTCACCTGCACTCCCTGTGTAATTTTTAAATCCAAATGTAAAGGTTTCCCATTTCACCCTATCGTTTTGTTTGTTTGCAGAGACATCTGAAGCAAAATAATTCTGAAATTAACTGGAAACAAATAGGAAGCTGTGTCCTTCACATATTAAGATTGACCACAACTGTAAGAAAAAGCTGCTCATGAAAGTGTCCTTCTTGTCTCATGAAGAACATGTGAGGTGGTAATTTAACTATAATAATCCCCTGAGAAACTAAACTGCTTACTTGTCCTAAATAAGAAGTCAAACCAGCCAATGTCTCATGACCCTTTGATGGGACAAAATTCTTCTGTACATATTTATTCATGAAATTAGATAACGATGCCAAATCAAATCCTTCATTCTTATTTGCAACTGAAATACCAGTTGGTATTCTGAACCACTGTAGGGCATATGCAAAAGGAACATCCCTTACTGAAATAGCTATATGGTTGTTTCCTCTGGTTTTTGGTGGAGGGAAGGATAGAGAGGAAAATGAAAGGTTATCTAAGATGAACGTACATTTCCTTACCCAGTTTCATATGCTTCAGGTTAAGTTTCAAAACTGCAAGCAGCGAGATTCTGCCACTCTTTCAGATGATGACCAATACTTTTGGGCAATTGAAAGTATTACTTGCAATTGCAAAAGTAGTACTGTTGCACCACAAGTAATTCACCCTGGAAAGCAATGCCACTTTTCCCAGAGGGAAGTTCTACCCAGGACTAGAGGTGCCTAAATTAGGTAGCTTTGGCATCTCCATAAACTCTTGCACAGCTTAAGTTACCTAGAATCATTCTAGAGCTGTAGATTTTGATATTTTGTTCACAAATGTGCTGAAAACATGGCCAGGAAGGAAGGACAGAAGCTGGAGCTGAAAGAATAATGTTCATGCCAGTCCTCCCAACTGATGAAATACACACACTGCCCTCTGTAAGAGGTCTGGGAAAAGCAGCGCTGAAGAGCTTCTCCTGCTGCGCCTTGTGGTTGCAGTGATATGTAATCGGTGCTGATATATTAGAGCTGTTGTATTTCTGTCTGAGATCACTGTGTGCAATCACACATGAGCTGCACAGGTAGGGTGTGCTTAGCATCTTTGGGTGGCACCGGACCTTGTCCTCATGTTCTGGCAGAGCAAGTCTGATACCCATCATTTATGGCATATAAGAATCGGAAATGGGCAGCATGTACATAGTGCTGTGTAACTAAAAGTGTTAGATTTGGGCAAGTGCATATCCCTCTGGCAGTGTTTTGTCTCTCAGGGAAAATTATTGAGAACTGATGTGTAAATACACAATTGATGTGCCAAGATTTTCCAGACTCAACAGCAGCTTGATCAGAATGGCATATCCAGAAATTCCAGACAGGGTAGAAAAAAGATACGTGTCTGGGAAGCCTAGATGTACCATATTTTTGGTCCTACTGAGGAGTTAAAAAGCAAATGCTCACAAAAATGCCTTAATGTACTTTAAAGTCTTTTCAAGCAGGCAAGATAATATCTTCAGACTTGCTTATTAAAATTCTACTGAATGATTAATTTTCCCTAATGCAAATTAATTTAGAATTTCTCAATACTGTCTCACATTAACTTACTCAAGATAAATGTTCATGCTCATTAAAATCAGTTACAATTTAAGCATTAAGAATATTGCTCAGTGCTTTGATTCTGTGCATATGTAACATACAGCATTTTGCATATCACTGGTTCATATAGACACTTGCAGGTGTGTACGAAACTTGTAAGTGGCTGACACATCACTTGTGGGTATTTGAAAAACATTTTAAGCATATTTCACAAAAATCTGTATTTCTCTTTGTAGCAGCTTAAAACAGCCCAGTTTGTTATGCCAGCATGTGCAGTCTGGTATTTGAATAAAAGGAATTTGTTGTGTGTTTTACTGACTTTTCTTTTCCTTTTCTGATAAATGTGACATTGTTCTCTGCTGGGTGTCTGAAAGATACATCACAATTTTCCTTTGTGGAAGTGCCAGAAGCCTGACTCCTGCAGCTAGAAATTAGGAGAGGAAAATCAGCATCCTCCTGGGCTGCATTAGGCAGAGTGATGCCAGCAAGTTGAGGGAGGTGACTCTTCTCCTCTGCTCAGCAGTGGCAAGGCCCACCTGGACTACTGTCCAGTTCTGGCTCCCCAGTACAAGAAGGACACCGACATACTGGAGCCAGTCCAACAAAGGGCCATGAAGATGGTTAAGGACTTGGAACATCTGACATACAAGAAGAGACTGAGAGATCCTAGAAAAAACAAGGCTCTTGTTAATTGACCTAGGTGTTAGGATGGGTGTGAACAGGGTGGGATGCAGTAACTTTCCCAACAAACTTGAACTTCTTTCAGACAGTCTATAAAAGAATTTGGGAAATAGTTTCTGAAAAAAACCCAAGCCTTGCCAGCCCTTTTTGCAACTTCTTCCCTTTAAAATGCTTCCAAAGAAGTAATTTATTATTTGCATGCATCCTGACACCTGGTTCTTCTACCCTTGTCATGTGCAAAAATCTTTTCTTGTATATTCACCCTCATTGAGTTAAATGAGTTTTATTCAACTGAGTAAAGGTGGCAGATTTTGTGAACATTGTAAATATATCAGTAGCAGAGATGTCTCCGGTATCTTTTCCTCAGGCACATGAGCCAACATCATATCCTATCACAGAAATGAGAACTAGCCTGGCCGTTGGGTTTACATGATGCAGAGGGACAGTGGCATTTGCATTCAGTTCTTGCTGTAGAAGAAAGGCCGTGGTGCTGTGCTGTGAGGAAAGGACATCCATTCTTGCTGGGGAAAGTAGAGGGAAGTGAGGAGGCATAAAGTAAGACCCTAGAAAAAGGTTCATGTTCTATGCATCAGACTTAACATACATTGTGATTCCCTTATGCCATACAGATGAGCACAGTGATTTTGTACTGCTTGCTAAGAAATGTTTGACAAACTTCTAATGTCACCGCGATACTTGAGGGACCTGGTTATCCCAGACATTACTGCTCAAGAAGACTGCATTCAAGAGGGGAAAGCCATTTTCAGCTGACCACAGACCATGACTGCTATGCCTGAAGAGAATACAAGTGTATTTAAATAATAAGATATTTGCTTTCCAAAAGATTGGCATAAGCTTTTGCACAGACCTGTTAGCTCAAAGGCTTCTCTCTTAATGCTAAGAAGTATTTCCAGTGTGTTTTCACTGAAAGCCTGCTGTTTCTGCAGTGCTCTATGTGTGCGTAAGCCCTTAGTGAGATGGCATTTTCTATTTGGATGATCAGCATGCACATTTTTTATATATCCAGCCTTTGTGTCTGGGAAGATAAGAAGAATCTTCTTTAAATGACAAAAGCTCTTTTGCTTAAATACAACGTGTCAAACAAACTCCTATCTACCACACTCTTCACAGTAAGAAGCTGCTGTTTATTCTTGCTATCCCTTCACTTAAGGCATTTGATACTTTTCCTACGTCTCCTAAGACTGCCCAAGTGTGTTCCTAAAGTTTTTTCACTTTGATGTACCTGCATCATGTTAACTATCAATTCCTTGACACCATATTAAAACTGATAGTCTCCAAAGAGAAAGAGTATTCTTCCTTCTACTTCATGTATTAGTGTCAGGTTGTTGCTGGTTTATTTCTTTTTAATTTTCCTTCCTCCTCTTTTTTAAGTGTGCCTGTGTGCTGGGAGTGTTTGTGTGCTTGGCAATAATGCCTCTCTTTGATCAGCTACCTGTCTCTTTTCTTGAGTTTTTTCTTCGTGTTTTCTAGGAAAGCCTTTTATGACTCTTTCTCTGGGACTGACAAACCATGCAGGTCTGATCTCAGTGCAGACTGCCAGCCACTGACAGCTGGGTGGGAGGGGGGATCACCCTGCCTTTGCCTTGCTGCTGCTGCTCTTGCCCTGCTCCACTGCTGCTGGTCACCAGCAGAGAGGGGGTACCAGTCTGGGTACCTCAGTCCAGCCACTTTTACGTTCTCATGTAACTTTAAATTCCTCCTGTGTGTGAAGATTTGGGAGTATGTGGAAACAGCTACATGATGTCTTGAGGACCTGATCAAGGATTTAGGAAATGCCTGTCTGTACAAGTGCCTTATCCCCACGCTCTGCGATGCTGTCCCTGTGGCTTTGGGCGCAGCAGTGCTGGCAGCCGGAGGCTCAGGCCGGCCTTGGAAAGCAGCAGGGCTTGCTTAGCTCTTTCCTAAGAAGTTCCTGAAGAACTCAGAAGTTTCAGGCTTGCTTTCTTGTAAATACACTGTCTCCTCCAGAATCCCCTTGTCCTCAGGGTGCAGAGAAAAGGTCTGAGCAGGGCTCAGGGGGTTACCCCACAGGGTGCTGCAGCTACTTTGCCAACAAAAAGACTCTTCTCCTTTTTCCACCTTATTCCAGCTGCCTATTCTCCTTTGGTTCAGTGACCACATCTGTTAGCATTTTGGGGCATAACATCACACGAAAGGTGAGGTAGAAACAGACTTTCTTTCTAAAATTAAGCTTTTCTCCAGTCTGCAAGACTGGTTTATATTGGTTTTATATAAATAGCTCCTGCAGCTCTTTTCCACAGCTACAAATGATTTTCAGTAAGAAGTGAGAGGATGTTAAGTATTTTATTTCATTACATTTTCTGTCCTGAAGAGTTTGGTTAAGTATGAATCAGTTAAAAAACACTTAAAAATCACCTTGTTTCTTCTAGATAAACATGCCGATTCCTTGTTTCTGAACCCCATTTTGAATGACTGTCTGTGCTTCCCAGTCAGAGCAGCCCTTTCCAACCAGTGCAGTCTGGTAGGTGCATAGCCCCTGGGCTCTCCCAGAGATCCTTACCAGCCCTTGCCTGGCAGTGCTGCACTTCATGCCACACAAGTTATTCTTAAAATGTCTCATGTCCCATTGTGTCTCATCTGTAGTACAGAAGATTTGATCCAAAATGAGTTTAGGTTCATCTGCTCAGTGGCTTCTTTGCCTCAAGCTTCACCAGCATAGACTCTGACCTCACTGCCAAAGTTGCAGAAAGGGAAGGTAAGAACTGGGAGAATGAAGCCCACTGTAAGTGAAGATCAGGTTTGAGACCACCTAAAGAACCTGAAGGTGCACAAGTCCATGGGACTTGATGAGATCCGTCCATGGGACCTGATGAGATCCATCCACAGGTCCTAAGGGAACTGGCAGATGAAGTTGCCAAGCCATAAACCATTGTATTTGAAAAGTCATGGCAGTCTGGTGAAGTTCCCACTGACTGGAAAAGGGGAAACATAACCCCCATTTTCAAGAAGGGGAAAAAGATGACCCAGGGAACTACAGGCCAGTCAGTTTCACCTCTGTGCCTGGCAAGATCATGGAGCAGATCTTCCTGAAGGCTCTACTAAGGCACATGGAAAATGAAGGAGAGGTGACTGGTAGCCAGCATGGCTTCACCAAGGGCAAATCATCCCTGACAAACCTGGTGGCCTTTTATGATGGAGTTACAGCATCAGTGGATAAAGGAAGAGCAACTGACATCATCTATCGGGACTTCTGCAAAGTGATTGACACTGTCCCACATGACATCCTGGTGGCCAAATTGGAAAAATATGGATTTAATGGATGTACCACCTTCTGGATAAGGAATTGGCTGGATGGTTGCACTCAGAGAGTTGCAGTCAATGGCTCAACATCCAAATGGAGACTGGTGACGTGTGGTGTTCCTCAGGGATCGGTACTGTGACTGGTGCTATTTAACATCTTTGTCAGCTACATGGACAGTGGCATCATGTGCACCCTCAGCAGATTTGCTGACAACACCAAGCTGTGTGGTGCGGTCAACATGCTGGAGGGAAGGGATGCCATCCAGAGGGACCTGGCCAGGCTTGAGTGATGGGCCCATGCCAACCTCATGAAATTCAGCAAGGCCAAGTGCAAGGTCCTGCACCTGAGTTAGCGCAACCCCAGCTCAAACACAAACAGGGAGAAGAACAGATTGAGAGCAGCCGTGAAGAGAAGGACTTGGGGGTGTTGGTAGATGAGAAATGGAACATGAGCCGGCAGTGTGTGCTTGTGGCTAGAAGTCCAACCAGATCCTGGGCTGTATCAAGAGAAGTATGGCCAGCAGGTTGAGGGAGGTGATTCTCCCCCCTCTACTCTGCTTTTATGAGACCTCACCTGGAGTACTGCATCCAGGTCTGGGATCCCCAATGCAAGAAGGACGTTGAGCTGTTGGAGCAGGTCCAGAGGAGGGCCACAGAGATGATCAGAGGGCTGGAGCATCTCCCCTGTGAGGACAGGATGAAAGAGTTGGGGTTGTTCAGCCTGGAGAAGAGGAGGTTCCGGAGGGACCTTATAGCAGCCTTCCAGTACCTGAAGGGGGCCTACTGGAGAGATTGGGAGGAACTTTTTACAAGGACATGTAGCAACAAGATGAGGGGTAGTGGCTTTAAACTGGAAGAGGGCAGATTTAGACTAGATCTTAGAAGGAAATTATTTACTGTGAGGGTGGTGAGGCACTGGAACAGGTTGCCCAGGGAGGTTGTGGATGCCCCATCCCTGGAGGTGTTCAAGGCCAGGCTGGATGAGGCTTTGAGCAACCTGGTCTAGTGGAAGGTGTCCCTGCCCATGGCAGGGAGGTAGGAACTAGGTGACTTCTAAGGTACCTTCCAACCCAAACCATCCTATGCTTCTATTATTCTCTGATCTCCACGCATATTAAAATTCTTAAATCATATGGAAAACATGCTATTGGGTGTTAGGAGCCCAAATGCCTCTGTGGATATGGACTGTAAACACTTCAATCTTAACTAGAACAGAGCCCAGCAAGTGCTCTGATGCCCAGCCTCACTGCAAAAATGAATTGGCAGTGGAAGAGGTGGTACCAAGACAAGATTTTTCTTTGGAAATTAAACTGAAGTAAATTTCAGACCTTTTTCAGGTGCCAGTTCTTTGCAATATGTATATGAAGGCTCAGCATATGATTAGAAAAAGACAACATGCTCCTCCTGGAGCCACTGTGGCTAGGGTGATGGAAATGTTGTAAAGAGAGAATCTCACCACCTTCAGTAGTGGAAACTAGAGAACCACAGCTCACAACACCCTGCCAAGGAGGGGCAGGAAACATGCCCTGGTCTGAAAACTGCTGAGCAGTTTGCTTTTGGAAAATGTGTGTCTTTTTTAATGTCAAGCATCAACAGTTAAAGTACTTGTACTAGGTTCAGTTTTGTTTTCTATCTAAGAGGGTCCAAATCTGCATCTTTTGCTTTCCAGCAGAACTTCCTAGCTGCCAGGTTAAAGGCTGCCCTGGGCAAGAATATCTTTGTTCTCCTTCCATACCTGGCAGGTGTAGAGAAGAGTGATTTTTCCCACCAGCAAAAAGCACATTATTTTCCATTAGAGAACATAGGCTGGAAACAAAGAGAGTCCAAAAAATTCTGCACAGATTAGGGATCACAGGGAAAGGGAAACCCAAGAATCCAATTCCTGCTTAAAAAAAAAATTGTTTTCTGCATTTTTGCTAACAACTTCTTTGGACGTAAGCCCTGTAAGCTCTATGTCTTGATACTTAAGAAAGGTAAAGAAGTGATTGCTGATACCTGTTTAGAGCTCTGTGAAGACAGAGGTACTTTTCCTGGAGAAGGAGAAAGGTGCCACTCCCCTTATGGAACAAAAAAAACAGATTGCTGAAGAGGTCAGCCCTTTACGTGTGTCTATTATGTAACAGTTTAGGAGAATATTCGGTAAAGCACAGATTCGTTTTAGAGCAGCTGTGCTCCCAGTTGCAAACACGTGGACAAGTACAAGTACCTCACTTCTGACCATTCCTCAGAAATCCTACTCCTGTAGGAAAAGCATGGGAAAATGCACATCTCTCAGAAATAAGGAGCTGACCTGCCTAAAATGAGCCTGGATTACCTTATCTGTGAGTAAAGTAGGCTCAGGAGAGGAAGGCAGTGATTCCCCATCAGCCTTGCAGAGCTGTGGGAGGGGAGCAGGTTTCAGCACTATTGCCCAAGCTCTGAGGAAGGTCAAGCTCTTTCCTGGTGGATTTTTATTCTCCCAAGTTATTTTTTTATCATGTATCTATTTCTAACCTTCCCTCCTTCCCTCCCAAATGTTGTTTGTTTCAATCCCCTTATGCTTGCTATTGGCAAGCATGTACAGAAGTTTAACTTTCTGACTTTCCAGAGCTGCAGACAGTTGTGTTTATTGCTTTAGTCAAACGTCACCTCTGTCAAACAGAAACTGCTCCTGCTTAATGCCAAGCAGTCCTCAGCAAAGAGATTACACATGTAAAAGGAATGGGAACAAGGCTGAAAACCCCAGATTAATGCTGAGTAAGAAACCCCCTTCTGTTTTGTGAGTCCTCCTTGCTGGGAAAAACCCCACTTTCGTAGCTGTCAGCTTTTGCTAGCTCTAACTAGCAAGCGGACTCTTCCAGTGCTCTTCCATCCTTTTCCAGAGACATCCTACTGTACCTGGTTGCCTTCTCTTGATACTTTTCTCTCTGCTTAGTTTCTGATACCCGTATATTTCCTTACTAGGATGCATCTTTTCTGTTTCAAGATACC
Organism: Syrrhaptes paradoxus; assembly: GCA_013400615.1. Taxonomy (NCBI): domain Eukaryota; kingdom Metazoa; phylum Chordata; class Aves; order Pterocliformes; family Pteroclidae; genus Syrrhaptes; species Syrrhaptes paradoxus. The sequence goes on along the minus strand of VZTO01024438.1, from coordinate 51,964 downwards.
TGGATCTGCTTTACCTTTAAGAATGCATCATCACGTGTTTTGTCTAAACTTTTATACGTGCATCAACCTCCAAAGTGCAATTGCTGACCATTTTCTAAAATCTTTGCTTGACTGGTTGGCATGCTGGATTTGGGCAAAGTGTCTGAAACACATAAATGACTGATGCTGTATTGAGAAAGATAGTTGTTTTTCAAAATGCTGAAGTATTTCCTAATGCTATCATAAATTCAGGTAAGGAAATATTTGTTTTTAAAAAATGTGTTACAAGTCCCCTCAAGTGCAGCAGTTTGGAAATTTGTAAGTTTATTATCCCTATTTGTATTAATGGCTGTCTTTGTTTTATCAAAGAGCGCCTTAGATTAAATCTACGTAAACCACAGAAAAGGTCAATATTTTTTTCCCAAACTTTTCTGGAGGACAATTAACTTAATATTTTAGCAGCTGGCAGCTGCAGTAATTACTTTTAGATTATACTTAAAGATTATACCTGATTGATGTACCAGGTAATTAAGGTAAAAACTCTTACATTTGCTTAGACCTCATTAATGTATTTCCTTTGAAAATTGTTAGCTAATAACAGTACATTAAAAGTTTATCCATAAAATGACAATGAATAATTGAAACCTTTGTCCCAGGACATTAAAGGACAGAATAGTGTTTAACTGCTCAGTGTCTTGACAATTATTTCTTAATTTACAGTGCAAATACCATGCAAGTTTGGGATGTGTTGTAGTTTAGACCTGGCTGGCAGCCCAACACCATGCAGATGCTCACTCACCCTGCCCCATCCCATGGATGGGGGAGAGAATTAAAGGGGTAAAGGGAAAAGAGACTCATGGGTTGAGATAAGAACAATTTAATAACTAACCTACAACAACATTAAAAATAATAATGATAATAATGATGATAATAGTAATATATACAAATATGCAAATGAGTGAAACTACTCACCATTCCACGATCAAGGCTCAGCCTCTTCCTGGCTAACGATCCCAGAGCATGGAGAGTACTGAAACTGCAATCCTGGAATGGAGGTAAGATTACAACTGTCCAAGAGACCGAGAGCCAACCAAGAGAGTGAGAACTGACCCCAAGAAAGGGGTNAGCCTGACACTAGCTACTGTGAAGAGAGTTAACTCTGTCCCAGCTGAAACCAGGACAGGGACAATGGACCAATCAAAGTGGGAAAGTGGCATGGAGAGACACAAATAATTTTCTTTTCCTTTGTTTACTTGGTATCCGGCTAATAATTCAGGAGGTGTAGAGACTCCTGAGGAGCTAGTGTTTCTTCCTGCTGCCTGGAGCTGGATAGCAGTACAAAGAGACACCAAGGGCACACAGCAGCTGGACATTTCCTATGGAAAGTGCTGATGGGTGTAGCATCACTTTTCAGGATGACGATGGGCTCCCTTGCACATTCTTGAAGGCGTGGGTGACACTCCGCAGCAGCTGCAGCCAAAGCTTCGGGGGTTGCTCCCCACCCCAGGGCTGCGGCTCCCCCCAGGGCACCACTCTCGGTGGGAGGGTGTACTTAAGGGGACCCCCAGAAAGTGCCTGCTGCAGGGGCTCTGCTGGAAGGTCCCTTGCTCAGCTACTACTGAGGCTGTGACAGCTTCTTTCAGTCACTCTGGTGCTGGGAGAAAAGTCCAAATCTCACCCCTGACATCCATGGAAAACCTTTGACTGTTATATGTGTGTCAGTAAGGCAATCGTTACAATGGCTATGAAAGTATTTGAATGCAACAGAGTGAAACTGTGCTCCAGCAGAGGAGTAGGTGGCACATGCCTTTCTCCTTCTGAGTGAGGGGTATGGGGCAGAGTTACCAACTGAAATGCTAGATGCAAACAAAATGGTGGGGCAGACCTAAAATGGTGGCAAAGCAAAGGTGCTTTCCCTTATTTTGACTTACGCTCTTTAGGGGAAGTTTTCGTAAGGAAGGAGGATCCAAGTCAGCAGATTCTCTAAGAAACTTCAACCCCTGTCTGCCTCCAGGATCCCTGTCCCACTTCCCCCAACCTCTGATGCCAAGTTATTATAATTAATACCCAATATGTGTCATCATCCAGAAGACTGGGATCAGCACTTGGGTCTGAGGGTGCCAGGAGCTGGGTGCGCGAACAGTGTGAAAGCATCTCTTCCTCAGTAATCAAATCTAACATATGACACGCTGAAACAAGGGTTAGGCATAGGGGAATGGAAAAGCAACCTGTGACTACACAGGCTACTTAGTCACATAAATTGATAGATAGATCAATCTTTTCTTGAGGTGGGTGAAATGAATCCAATACCAGAAATCTCTGTTGATCATGTAAGAGCTGCTACAGAATAAGCTCATTTGCTTCACGACTTGTCAGGACTGGCTCCATAGTACCCCATGAGGTACTTGTTGCAAAGCAGCATACCGAGGGAATCCGTCTGTACTCAAGTATGTAATCTGAAAAGCCTGAAATATTCAAATTTAATTGCAGCTGGTCTGCAAAATAGCAACTCTGGTGGGAAACAGTCGAGGCATTGGTTGTGGATCAGAACTTCAAAAAAAGGTTTCTGATGATCATCTGTTAAACCATCAAGGAAATAAGTAATTACATATCTGGTAGGATCCCTGTATGCAGGGGAAAGAAACAGTCTGAAACAGAACATAATTTGCCTTTATTTAATTTTGACTCCAATAATGTTATGTTTTTTATAAAGTCCAAAAAAGTAATAAAGTAAGATTTTCTGTGAGGCCTTTTATTTATTAAGAATTGAGCTAAATAAATGAGCTAATTAGGAAAATTAAGGATAAAAATATTGATGCAATATGAGAGAGACACACACATGGCTACTCAGGAAATCCTACTGTAAGAAATTACCAAGGCCAGATTACCAGACACATATCTGCTAAAAGGTTAAATCAATCAGTGTTGGAACTGCTTTTTCTCAAGAAACTGGGCACTGTCAAATCAGCTCCTTTCAAATCATTATATATTCCCACTGGGTCAAACTTCTGGCTTGAAGCCAAATCTCCAATCAGTTCTCGGCCCATTTTTCTTCCTGCTTCGGTAGACATAGCCTTTCGCCAGAGCTTCAGCAACAATCCTCCTTGGAAAGAAACACAACGTGACGTTGTCAAATTAACATGGAGCACATGCAGCTCGTGGCACACAGGGGACAAAGTGCATGTCTGACAACAAACACCCACTGTCCTGTGGACAGTGAAAGGTAGACAAAGCTGGAGCATGCTGATGGGGTAATAATTGCCTACAAATGTGTAGGGAGAAACAAGACATTCATCCAGCTCAGGATTCATTGTATTGACAGACAACTGGGCTTGTTCTCTTGTCACCAGTGTTACAAGTCAAAATGATTGAAGATGTATGTTAAGGCCTTGGTCTCTAATTGAACATAGCTTCATGGCTTATGAAGCAGTAGCCTGGTAGTTATAATCACGCACATCTTTGTTTTTACTCTAAAGCAACCAAGAATTTGTACTTTTTGCCAGCTAAAGCCTCAAGCTAGCAAATGATCCTAATGCTTTCAGCCAGGCAATAAGCAGTGGCTCTCTAGCAAGTGTGTCTGGCCAGTCCAGCGTTAGCATCACTTTGCAGAATAGAATTTGCTTGCTCCCCACTCCTGTCAGTGCTGATTCCATGGTGGATAAAGGGTCCACAGATGAAATCTGAGGGGAAAAAAATAGTCTGCTAGGAAACCAAGAGGAGTTTATTCTCCTGCAAAACATGCTTTTGTATAAAACCATCAACAGCGAAGAACTGAATTTGCGTAGTATTGTACTGGGGAGATGAGGAGTTAAGAGAAGAATGCAGTAAACAGTCTTCTTGCCTAGGAGGACTGCAAGAAAGCTGAGGAGAGCAGGAAAGGTCTCAAATAGGAAGGCATCTGCTGTTCTGCCTTCAGATATCAGTGAGGGGCAGAGCATACAAAGTAAAGCTTCTGGCTATCCATGATTCAAGAAGCTTTAGAGGTAGCACAGCACTCTCACAGTACAGGTTCCTGCCGGACTGACAGAGGCAGCTAGAGGAAAATAAAGAGCAATCAAACTCTGAATCAAGAAATCAAATCTCACTCTAGGTTGGACAGAGTCCCATCTGAAGAGGTACCTGAGGCCCTCTCTCTGCTGTTGAAGTTTGCAGCACCAGAAGAGGACTCCACATCTCATAGGATGTATGTAAAAGTTTGAGGAATCTCACCCTACAAAAACAGCATGTCACATTCTGTCATTTGAGTTTCATTGCAAGAAGATTTAGTGTTTCAGGTCAGGTCCGTTCTAAGGCTAGGAATCCAGACTCAAGTCAAATTTAGCTTGAAACCCCTTTTCTGATCTGCAAATCAGTTACCAAGTTGAGTTAGCTGGCATTTAACTCTCAGCTGAATGCAAAGCCCATCCCTTCAAAGCAGAGTCAGGGAAATCTGCAAAGCAAGGGATTTCAGCTATGGACTTCATTATGGCTGCACCTGCGTGAAAGTTCTTCAACCCTCTCTTTCCTTTCCTCTACCATATCTAGCATCTGCACCTCTTTTCCTCTCTCTCTGCAGTGCTGCCTTCATCTGCTCTGCTGCCTTGGCACTGCTCCCTTCCTGCTGCCCGGCTGGTTGGCTTTTCCTTGCTGTGTCCCTCTCCCCTCCTGGTGGCAGGGCAAGAAACCCTGAGCTGTGGCATAGACCACCAGGCATGGGATAGAACTGTTAAGATCCTTATTCAGACTTCAAGGAATAACAGCTATGTGGAAGGTGTGAGGGAAGCACTCTGTGATGTGAGGATGCTCTTTTGTAACACTGAATAGCCTCATTATGCATCTTTTTTCAGCTACAAATACAACTATCAAGAGAATTTTCACTGAAATGTATAGACAGAAGAATAATATCACAGAACAACGCCATAGCTCTGGATACTAGTTTTTCAGTGCATTTTTATATTGTGTTTTATTTTAAAGATTAAAAATAACTTTCCTTCACAAAGAACAAACAAATGTATCCAAGTTAGCAATACCTACGAATGAACAAAAATCTCAAAAGCATGTAATTCTGTGTTTCACCGCTGGATGGTGATGCACAACTTCTTTTAGTGAACGTGATGAAGCCAGCATTGTCTAAGAACACAGTTTTGCTGGGCAAGTGATACTCTTCTTGCTAAACCAAAGATTGGGACAAAACCAAAAACCAAAACCAGAACAGTTGTGGACACACAAACCCCCTTGCCCATTTTTTGTAATGACCTCTACTGATCTACACAAGTGTTTGTGTTTTTAAAATTCCTGTGAAAGCTGGAGAAAATGTAAGCAGGATCACTTGCTCCAACAAATGATGCATTTGTCTCATGTAAAATCCTCATCGCATATCATTGGTGTTATCTTATCGCTGCATTTGTTCTCTGGTTCGTGGTTTGCTTATGGTTGTATTTTTATCTGCACTGCTTTACTGTTAGTCTTTAGGAAGTGTTTATGCTATTTTATATTAAAAGTCGCGGTGTTCATATGGAGAAAGGTATAGAAAGAGAGAACGAGATATTAAATACCTATGGACTGCAGACATTTGTGTGTTGGGCTCATACCTGTTAGTTGATTTGCTTTGTGAAGAGCTTTCATTGAAAGCAGGACTCTGTTTTGCTGTGGACTGAAATCACAGATGAATGGGAGGACATCCCCTTCAACAAGCATCCTCTGGGGCAGGAAAGCCTGAAAGTTGTTTGTGGTCGGTAAATCTGTACGGAAGTGTGTGGCTGCGATGAAATCTACAGCACTAGCCCAGTCTTCACCGAAATTTGCTTCTGGATCACTGAGATATTTTAAGCTGAAAGAGATCAAAATAAAAATATAAAAGAAAGTTTAAATCACCTGTAGAATACATAGTTGATAATTTCTCCCAAATGTGTTTTGTTCAGTATAAAATCCTGAGTGGTCTCAGAGCCACAGTGACTTAAATCCTCCTTCAGTGCTTTACACCTAATTCATCCTGGCATTGCTGCCTCTGCCCCGGCTGAACACAGCTCCTGACTTGAGCCCTGGCTCTCAGAGAGGAATCAGCATGTCATTTTAAGCCCACAGCCTGCCTGCCTGTCACAGCCTGGGCAGCCATCTCTCGCTGGTCATCCCATGCTCTGACAGAGCGGAACGAAGAGCAAAGCCTAAAAAGTAGAGGCCTAAAGTAAGAAAGCTCATGAAGACTTTTTTTGCAATATTATTCTTTTAAGGAGATGTACAGAGAGGAAGATATTCCCTTGGCCACCTCTCCTGTCCCCATACCTGTCCTGGAACTTGGGCAGTGCATAAGCAATGGAAGCGACGTGTGCCCTCCACATGAGGCCAAGGGCATCATCCAGTTTGAAGGAGAAGGTTGCAGGGCTCCCAGCTTTGTGTTCTGTAGATAACAGATACTGCAGCAACAGGGAGGAAAAAAGGTGGAGAAACAGGGGGGAGGGTTAAACACAATGAATTTTTCAGATGTACGCTCAAACCTCAAAAAAAAAAGTTTACAATCTAAGGAAAATTGCTTTTGAGTAGTTAGAATGTGCTGCTTTGTAAGTAACTATGATGTCTGACATAGGGAGAAGAAGATTATTAATATAGATTTATGAAGTTAATACAAATCCCCACTGAAGTTACTTGGAGTTGCCGTTCTTTGACTTCAACAGAGCAAGGGGTTTATCCACATAATTTAGGTATTCGGTCACAATAATTCAGTGGACTTTTGTATCTGAGTGTCATGGAAACTTCTGTGCTGAAATATTGGGTTCCTTGAAAACCTGTTTATACTCTTTCAGCCACAAATTTCTGAAGACTTTCAGAAAATAAGAAAACGAACATTAATAGTTATCCTTATGGCTATTTGAGGAGTAAATCTTTTACAATAACTTCTGAAACATTCTGCTTAGGGAAAAACAATCTTAAGAAAATAAATACAGTTGTGCCCTGAAACCTCTACTTTCACTCACAGTTGCCAAGAGGGACTTCTGGTTTAAATTTTCTGATCATTATCAATTATTTGACTACTAACAAAAGTGTTGAATATAGAAGTCTATCTACAAAAATAGTTATTGAATCTATGAAGTTAGAAATATTGTCATTTTGGGGATTAGCGAACAGCTGAATGAGGAGGAAAGAGATCTACTTGCGTAAATAAGTCTCTCTCTGAATGAGGTTTAAACATTTTCAGTTTTTCAGATATTCAAAGGAATAAATGAACCCTATAAAACCAATGCTTACTGTATATTATGCTTTTCATTTTTTCTGCTTGTTACTTTTATAGCAAGCTGTTATTGAAAGCAAACCAAGCTCTCTGAATCTTACAAGTAACAGTAATAATAGCTTTTAAAAGTAGTATTCTGGTATCATTTCCTACAAAATATGAAAAAGAAAGTAAAATTATTTACTTCAAAATAGGCCTTCCAGTCATCCATGAGCTCAGGAATCCGAGACCAGCAGTCAGCAACACTATAGCAGAAATCAGTTTTTCGCTCCTCTGGTGGCAATATCTCTATCTCGTACTGCAGCTGCCCAAAGAGGCCAGCCTCCACTGCCCCCAGAAAGGGTATGACAGACAGGTAGTAATTCATACCTGTATCAATAATTAAAAAGGAGGAGGTGTTAACCACAATCAAATGAAAAATTCCTGCAAACAAAAATGAACACTGTCCCATACCAAATGCAGCCATTTAAAATCGCCACCGATACAACCATGCTCAGCAACAGGGCATATGTACTGAAATTCACTAATGATGGTATCTGTATTGATTGAGACATAGAATCGCAGAATCATATAATGGCTAGGGTTGGAAAGGACCTTAAAGATCATAGAGTTCCAACCCTTCTGCCATTGGCAGGGAGACCTTCCACTAGACCAGGTTGCTCAAAGCCTCATCCAACCTGGCCTTGAACACCTCCAGTACTCCAGGTGGGGTCTCACAAGAGCAGAATAGAGGGAGAGAATCACCACCCTTGACCTGCTGGCCACGCTGCTTTTGATGTAGTCCAGGACACGGTTGGCTTTCTGGGCTGCAAGCAGACATTGCTGGCTCATGTTGAGCTTCTCATCTACCAGCAATCCCAAGTCCTTCTCTTTACAGCTGCTCTCAATCTGTTGTCCTCCCAGATTGTATTTGAGCTTGGGGTGGCCCCTACCCACGTGCGGGACCTTGCCTTTTGGTATGTGGAACTTCATGAGGTTTGCACTGGCCCACCTCTCAAGCCTGTCCAGGTTGTTCTGGATGGCATTCCTTCCCTCCAGCATGTTGAACGCACCACACAGCCTGGTGTCATTGGCAAACTTGCTGAGGGTGCACTCAATCCCACTGTCCATGTCACCAAAAAGATGTTAAACAACACCAGTCCCAGTACTGACCCCTGAGGAATGCCACTCATCACTGGTCTCCACGTGGACACTGAGCCATTGACCACAACTCTTTGGGTGTGACCATCCAGCCAATTCCTTATCCACTGTGTGGTCCAACTGTCAAATTCATGTCTCTCCAATTTAGATTCAAGAATGTCATGTGGGACTGTGTCGAAGGCTTTGCACAAGTCCAGGTAGATGATGCCAGTTATTCTTCCCTTATCCACCAATGTTGTAGCCCCATCATAGAAGGCCACTAAATTTTTCAGGCACAATTTTCCCTTAGTGAAACCATGTTGGCTGTCACCAACCACCTCCTTAGTTTCCAGGTGTTTCAGCAGAATCTCCAGGAGGATCTCCTCCATGATCTTGCTAGGCACAGATGTGAGACTGACTGGTCTGCAGTTTCCCGGGTCTTCCTTTTTTCCTTTCCTAAAAATGGGGGTTATATTTCCCCTTTCCCAGTCAGCAGGAACTTCTTCAGACTGCCATGACTTTTTAAAAATGATGGATAGTGTCTTAGCAACTATGTCTGCCAGTTCCCTCAGGACCTGCGGATGCATCTCATCTGGTCCCATGGACTTGTGCGCCTTCAGGTTCTTTAGGTGGTCTCGAACCTGATCTTCTCCTACAGCTGGTAGTTCTTCCTTCTCCCAGTCTCTGCCTTTGTCTTTTGCAACTTTTGCGGTGTGGCCTGAGCTCTTGCCAGTGAAGACTGAGGTAAAGAAGTCATTAAGTATCTCGGCCTTCTCAATATCCTGGGTAGCCAGATCTCCCACTTCCTTCTGGAGGGGGCTGTCATTTTCCCTAGTCCTCCTTTTATCACTGACATACATATAGAATTTCTTGTTACCACTAACATCCTTGGCCAGATTTAATTCTGTCAGGGCTTTAGCTTTCCTAACCTGATCTCTGGCTTCTTGGACAGTTTCTCTGTATTCTTCCCAGGCTACCTGCCTTTGCTTCCACCCTCTGTAGGCTTCCTTTTTGTGTTTGAGTTTATCCAGGAGTTCCTTGTTCATCCATGCAGGCCTCCTGGCATTTTTGCCTGACTTTCTTTTTGTTGGGATGCATCATTTCTGAGCCTGGAGGAGCCAGTCCTTGAATATTAACCTGTTTTCTTGGGCCCCTCTTCCCTCCAGGGCTTTGTCTCATGATCCTCCAATGAGCAGATCCCTGAAGAGGTCGAAGTCGGTTCTCCTGAAGTCCAGGGTGGTCAGTTTGTTATGCAGCCTCCTCAATGTCCTAAAGATCTTGAAATACACCATTTCATGGTCACTACATCCAAGGCTTCCTGTGAGCTTCACATTCCCCACCAGCCCTTCCTCATTGGTGAGTATGAGGTTCAGCATAGCACCTCTCCTCGTTGGCTCCTCTATCACTTGGAGGAGGAAGTTATCACCAACACACTCCAGAAACCTTCTGGATTGCTTATACCCTGCTGTGTTGTCTCTCCAACAGATATTGGGGTGGCTAAAGTCCCCCATGAGGGCCAGGGCTTGTGAACGTGAGGCTTCTCCTATCTGACTATGGAAGATCTCATCCGCTTGTTCTTCCTGGTCCAGTGGTCTGTAGCAGACCCCCACTATAATGTCCCTGTCCCTGCCCTCCCTTTAATCCTGACCCATAAGTTCTCAGTCAGCTCCTCATCCATCTCCAAGTGGAGTTCCATAAACTCCAGTGGGTCACTGACATAGAGGGCGACACCCCTCCTTGTCTCCCCTTCCTGTCCTTCCTGAAGAGCCTGTATCCCTCCATTCCAACATTCCTGTCATAGGACCCATCCTACCACATCTCCATAATGCCAATGAGATTCTAACCCTGCAGGTGTGTGCAGGTCTCTAACTCCTCTTTGTTCCCCATGCTACGTGTATTTGCATAGAGACACTTCAGGTGGGCCCCGGATGAAGCTGGCTTACTGGTAAAAAATCTTTTGTGTTGCCCTTCAGGTGCTTTCCTGCTGGCCTGTGATTCTTCTCCAGGCTCTGGGCATCTATTGCTGGCCCTGGCTTCAAAATGGTGTGACTGGGATGGACTGAGGTTCCCCTCCCCCAGCAACTTTAGCTTAAAGCCCTTTTTACCATGTTGGCAAGTCTGTGACCAAAGATGCTCTTCCCCTTCTCTGACAGATGGACCCCGTCAGCCACCAGTAGACCAGGTTTCTCAAAGTGAGTCCCATGATCAAAGTAGCCAAACCCCTGGCTATGACACCACTCCTGTAACCATTTGTTGATTTGGTAGATTTGACTGGCTTTTTCAAAACCCTTCCCTGTGAACGGGAGGATTGATGAAAAAACTACTTGTGCTCCAGAGTACCTTACTGCTGCTCCCAGGGCTCTGTAATCCTTGATGGACCTCGAGCCTCAACCACCCTGGCCTTGAACACCTCCAGGGATGGGGCATCCACAGCTTCCCTGGGCAACCTGTTCCAGTGTCTCACCACCCTCGCAGTGAAAAATTTCTTCCTAATGTCTAGTCTAAATCTACCCTCTTTCAGCTTATACCCGTTACCTCTTGTCCTCTCACTACACTCCCTGATACAGAGTGCCTCCCCATCTCTCCTGTAGGCCCCCTTCAGGTACTGGAAGGCTGCTATTAGGTCTCCTCAGAGCCTTCTTTTCTCCAGGCTGAACAACCCCAATTCTTTCAGCCTGTCCTCACAAGGAAGGTGCTCCAGCCCTCTGACCAATTTTGTGGCTCTCCTCTGGACTGCCTCTAATAGGTCCAGGTAACTAAGTTTTAACCAAATACTTGAAAGCCTGCTGGATAAATGTCAGTGTAAGGAAGATAATGAAGTTATTTGGATATCATGGGCCCAAAGATTTCCTTTATTTCATTCTCTGTAACCTACTAACCACAGTAAAGTTGTGGAGGGGCAATCAAAGGCAGAAAAATTCTGTCAGATTTGTATTACCAAGGATGGTGCAAGAACCACAAAGATTTGTGTGTGGCATTCTCATACTAATTTTTAGTTTGAAGTACTACCATCTAAACTGAACAAATCTGCTCTGGAGTAATTGCAAACTGTGCCCAGGGCAAATGTCTACAAATACAGATACCCATCATGGTGCTTCCCACACATTTTCACATACATTTTTGCAGTGTAAACATTTTAAGGCTGCAAATTTGTGTTTTTCCTTCCTCAAATATGTTATGAAGGTCAATTAACAATACTTTCTTGCTGCAAGTATTTGGCAGAGAATTACATAACACTCAAATTACTGTGTAATATAGAAGTCTAAGAGGAAGAAAGAGTCTAAATTGCCTTCTAGGACACCAATAATATTTGGAGAAGAACAGTGGAGTAGCATATACTTACAGGACCACCAGCTTCTTACAGATATGCACAGGGGGTCTCCATCTTCATGGCCACAGGAAGTCACATTGGAAGGATCTGCTAATCTGCCTGAATCAAATGAAATAATACACCAACTACTTCTCAGTCTTTTTCACCTAAGAAATCCCACAGAGATGAAAAACATGTATAGGAGTAAAGCATGCAGAATTTTGCTCAGAGAAGCAGAACAATTACTGTTGTTTTTCTTCATAAACTACTGTTCTTAGAGTAGTTGAATTTCTCAGTCAATACTTCATGCAGCGCATAGTAATTTGATTGTGTTTTACAGGGCAATTTATTTTTCATTGTAAATGTATTCTGAGAATTTATGGAGCTGTCTTAAAGTAGGACATCACAGTGATACTTTTATGGAGGGATAAATATACATGCATATACCGACATGAAGACATGCATAGCTGATGCAACATTTTCAATAGATGTAGGGCTGCTAGTGTAGGAGAGCTGCTTAATGAGCAGAATAGCACTAATTAAATGTCTCACCTAATTGGGTAGTGTGATACAGAATCCTTCCAGTTTAATGATTCATACAAACATGGTCTTACTGTGAAGCTAAGCAAGCAAATGTTGCTATATCTCATTATTAGGATTCTCAAGCATCTGTGCTGTAGCAAATATGCAAAACATTTCACAATTATTCATGACAGCATGTAAGGGATATTTTACTTTAAGCATGTGACATGGAGAAACAGCTTAATTCCTGAAAGCGTAGTGTACATGTAAATTATGTGGTAAGTAGTCATGTAGTGAGTCAGGAAGTCTGCTTCAAGAGTATGACATGAAATTTTTACCATAGTCAGATCCAGTGACTTGAGCTATTCCAGAGGCTCCCAAACTCTGCCCTGCAGAGCATATACTGTCTGACAAGTCAGCTGAATAATGACAATGTTATTTCCATCAGATTAGAACTAGACCTCATTACATTCTTAAAAAAAAAAAAAAAAAGACCAAATTACCTGATACTTTTTACTTGAGAAGAAGAGATGATCATGAACCATGTGCATACAGATTATCCTAATTATCCTCTCTAGCTGGTTGGACAGAGCTTGTGCTTTGGGGCATGCTGGCTGCTCAAGCCTGTATCTTTTGGTAGCAGAGCACTGAGAGCATGAATTTGCAGTAGTGAGGAATGCAGTTAGTTCAACAGGATTTTTTTTAAATGTTATTTTTTAATATTTACAGAAAGATTTATTTCAAGATTCTACTTTGACACAAGGCATCAGAAATAGGCTGCAGTAGTTTACTGGTGTGCAAAAGGGAGGAATGGAAAGGATAAAGGAAAATAAGAAAAAGAAGACAAAAATGTTGCAGAAAAATTGCACATGAGATTTGCCATAGATTGTTAACTTAGGTGTTTTGGGAAAATAAAGAGTCCTGGGCAGTATCAGTGACAATTACAGGATATGTATAAATGTCTTGGAGCTGGGAGCATCAATCCCACTTCCAGGTCTAAACTCCAGGTTTGTGTTCTCCTTTCCCTCCTCTTCCCTGTGCTTAACATGCTTGTTATTTCAATCTTCAGGTCTATCCAAACTATCTGTGTCTACTTCTGTATTGACAATCATAGATGCCGCCCGCTCTCCCAGCTGTATGTCATTAGCAACTATGTGCAACCTCATCAGCAAGATTTCTCTGCTATTTTTTGTGGCAAGGTTGTTAATGAAAAAACTAAATCCAGTTGTTCTCAAGAATGACAATTGAAGAACTCTGTTTTACTGTTAAACTCTTTCCAGCCATATATTTCCAGCCATGACATTTTTCCTTTTACTGTTTTTTTAACCTTCCAATCATGAACTTTCAAAAATGCATATCCTTGGCTAAGGACCAGTCTTATGACTCTTTGGCAGGTGACAGTAGGTCTTAACCTGTCTGTGAAACCAGATGCACATCTTTCTCTCACCCACCCTGTCCCTCCTCTCGATTTGAGAACTGTCACTGCAACCAGGCACATCTTGACTTTGTGGATGAGGCCACCCTACATCACTAGGTCATTTCCAGCAGGTCAGCACTCAAGCACAGCTCCTGTATCCAGTCATCTTTGCCTCTGCCACACATAGAGTCAGCTTTCCTGCTGCACCAACCATCCTCTTCATCCTCTCTTTCTTTTCCTATACATGAAGAAGGGAAAGAGGAAGAAGCTTGCCTGAACTCCAGCCAAATTCTTATTGTTGTTGTCTGTTTGTCAGCTAGTTGCCTTCTTAGATTTTACTTGCTCTACCTCCTTTTCTTCAGTTTCCTTATTTTGAATTAGCAGTTCATTTTCCACCAGGTGTGACTAAATGCTGGGAGCCTTCCTTTCTTACCAGCTGCAGTGCCTTTGTGTTCTTCTAAACATACAGCTTCAGCCAAATCACCACCTCACAAAACTGCAGATTGCAACCAATAAAGCAAACAAAAGGCAGACAGATGCATACGCTTACACTTGGTTACCACTAGGCAGAAATTCCTGAAAACATCACTGACTATTGTTCCCTTCTTCCCACCTCTTCTGGTTGCTAGAACACAGCAAGCCAACTCCAACTTCCAACAGAAAGCTTCACTGACTGCTGCATGTGAAACAGTGTGTGGGAGAACACATTTTCTGATAAAGCCCTCGATAAGATATTGCAGCCTTAGCCTCAAAGGATCTTTCACACATGTTTCTGTGTCTGCTTCCCTGGCATGGCCAACAAGCAAACAAGAATGACCGCCCCAGGTGACAACCAGCTTTGGGGTGATGAGCCATTAAAATTTGGACATATTTTAAAGAATAAAAAAACCCCACAATCACACCCCCAACAAACAGAACAAACTTTGTTGTAAAAGCATATCTAGAAAATAACAAGGCTACTTCTAAACTGATCAAAAATGGCAAAAAGGGAAACAAAGTTTTAGAAGGAGAGCTGGACTTTCAACTATCTGTATTAGAAATGAAATTCAAGCCACCAGTAAAAGATCATAATATTAGCAACCAAAAAAACCTATCAGTTAACAATTTATGAACAGCACTGCGGAGCGCAGGCCCTAAAATCTAACTACTATAAAGTGGAGCAACTAGGAATATATTTTCAGAGATTTCCAGCTAACTGAAATATGGCCCATCTGAACCACAGATCTTCTGCATTCTGACCAGTCCTGTGTTTAGCAATACCTTTCCCTATCAGAAAGTTTAATAGCTATTGCTCAACAGGACATGGGTGTTCCCTTCATTCAGGATTTATTTTTCTAATTGGCAGCTTCTATCACTATGTCAAAATTTACACTGTCTGAGCTTATATGGGGCTTGCAAGGCATAAACCTTGGAAAGGATGACCCAAAGCAGGTCTGGTAAACAGCTGTTCCAGCAGCTCAAGGATATAGCTCATACCTGTACGAAATTGCCACCCATGCTGCAACGGTAATCCCCAGAGAATATTGCCAAAATTTTGGGATCCAAAAGCAGTAAAATATTTGGCTGAAGAGTTTAGCAAGTTCTTATACACTCCCAGTCGTTCTTGATAGTTCCAAGCATCAATGACAATTTTGTGGTCCTTTACTAGGTAATCCAGCAGATTTTCAGGGGCAAGGTACCACAGAGGGGGATAGACATCTTCTCCAGTGGCATCATTCTCACTCCGTGCTGTGGCAGTTGCTGATCTCACGGTAACAGTCACTATAAGAAGAGCATGTATGCCAAAGTAGTGCTGCATTGTGAAGGTTTGTGACCCAGGTGTTTGTGGCTGTAGGGCTTTTATCACAAAAGGTGAGGGCTGGGCATAAAAGGGTGACTCAGACACAGAGGTCTCCATCTCCCTTTCCTCTTCCCGGTGACCCTGACGTGGAGTTGCCAAATTAGCAAGCTGTGAGTAACACTCCGTCCTCCCCATGGGAACTGGGGAGCAGCAGCAGATGTTTAAGAGGGATCACTCTGACCAGAAAATGTCCAAATCTGTGCTGTCCATTACATATACCCACTCTCCCAAAGGCTGAGGTGCAGTAGTGATCGTACAGTTGTGTTATCAATCTTTTTTGCCCCTGTGTTTCTTATTAGCTGTCATCTTTCCTTTCCCTGCCTAGTTCCTTCAGATAAAGAAGTGACAACAATGCCACAGAGCTCACTCCAAAACAGGCATGAGCAGGGTTAGGTTAGGGCTGAGGTGCTCTGAGGAGGGCTTCAGGCACCCAAGGAGCAGCAGCGACATATGGCGGGAGCAGCCATTTCCACCTTTGTCTTTTGGTCTTGGGACAACTGCCTACAGCCTTCAGGTCATAAAAGTGTTGGAAGTAGCTGAATCAGCCTGGTTGCAGGTTGTGCAGCACCTGGCTTATTATTTTTGCTGTTTGTTTCTCTTGTGTGGAAATTGTAATTATAAAGTCCTAAAGTCTCCTACTAATCCTCCATGATCTTGTAGACTCCAAAGGGAATACAAAAGCTACCCCTCCACTGATAAAATCAGTGTCTGACTAAGTTACACCCCAACAGCAATGAAACTGTCCAGCTACCTTCACCTCACCTACTTCTAGGGCTTTATAATCTTCAGCTGCTTTTTCTCAGATAAACAAAGGTTACAAAAGAGCACTCAGCAAACAGACACATGATTTCTTATCTCTGTAGCCTTTCTTTCGCATGAGAAAAATAACAAATGCCCATTTTCTTTGAAGTAATTCTGTTAGCTTTGGTTGGGCTTCGTGTGCTTAAAGTACTTTAAACCCTGGATGAGACCAAGGCAAAATTGGCTGCAAACTTTTGAGAGTAAATTTAAAAGAAATGTATCAGTTCAATTCAAAATTTTTCAATCTTTTCTATTTATTAAGGAGACTTTCTAGTAAACAGCATTATTTTACAACAGTCAGGTTTTATTTCTGGAGCCACTAATGAGAAAGAAACCTAAAAGCTTTTGAAAAAACATCATTGTTCAACAGAGATTAGCACAGACATGAGAACACTTCCTAATCACACTGCTTCACAGAGGTTTCAAATAATCAAGTTGTTCTTTTATTAAGTTTCTGTGGATGGGATTGACCTAACTGCAGGCATTTAAACATTAACCTGACTACGTAGAGTTCCTCACTAGCCAAAGCAGAGAACCAGCAGGCATATCCATAATGTAACTCTCTTAAAATACACCACTAAGAGATGTATTGCTCTTGACTGATGGTAGAGGAAGTTGAAATTACAAGTTTAGCTTTAGACATAGAAAAATACCTTTAGGTTAAATAAAATCAATATTAAATAAAATCTTTATCTACTTTTATATAATAATTTCAGAAATGTTTTAAAAGGTACTTGGTTTTCTCTTGAAAGAAGACATTCTATAAAATAATCCTGAAGATAAATGCCAAGAACTGTATTGTTTCACATGTGTGTGTGTGTGTATATATATATATATATATATATATGTTATGGTCTAATTGAGGTAGTGAGCAGTGTGGCTTACCTGAAAAGCAAGGACACTAAAAGGTGTTAGAGAAGGCACAAGATATATGGAAACCTGTGATTCCATGAAATAAAGGGTTCAAAGGGCATAATCAGACTGGGGCAGAAATTTTAGTTGGAACATGAAGGATTGAGTAACGGTAGGGTTAATTTTTACCATCACTGTAAGAAGCACCTGTTTTGGGAGTCTAAACTCTCTCTGCCTTTCTATAGTAAAGGAGAAGAGTTTGAATTCTCCTCATGAGAGATACCAGTGATTTATATTACACAAGTGATTTTACTTTAGGTGCCTAAGGTAAAGTTATGTGAATAAACACCTTAATTTTTCACAGACATGCATACCAATTATTTACATCCTCATGACAGATTACATGTAGCAAATTGACCGGTTCCGCATTTGTGTGGAACTTTATTGTGCATAAAATAGTGTCCTCTTGCTCTACCATCTAGAAAGGCAGACTTTATTAACATCAGTCTGGGCAGGGATGCAAATATGAATTACTAGTCCAGATGCAAAAACATACTTTCTCAAAAGACTTATAAGAAAGAATTAAGATTAATGACATAATGCCTGCCTTATATATTTTTTTTGAGCTATTTAATTTTTAAAAAGTTTGTGCTATACACTAAATGGTAGATAATGTAAAATAGGCCTGTTAGACAGACTCTGTTGACTCCCTTCACCTTTTGAAGTTTAAGGCTTTTTCATTATTATAATAACAAAAGATCTTCGACAATTCAGTTAATATTTAAAGAGTGAAAAATTAACATAATAAAAATAATCTTCCTGCAAAATACTAGAATTAATTTTATATGTCTTACACCATTTTCCTGCTTATCTGTGGGGTCAAATAAGTTGCTAAAGTATTTCTAAGACTTTAAGGACAACATCTTTCATTTGAGAAACATCTGTGCTGGTGTTTCCAGCTTGGAATCCAGTCCTGTTGGTTTGCTGCCCTGAGCAGAGGGGGTGATTCATGTCGTGTCAACTAAACCTGAGTGGTGGTGGTGTTGGATATTGAGTCATAACATCCTTTTGAGGATGTCAGCATTTTAAATAAGTAGAAGAATGAGGAAGACTATTAGTAATGCTGGTATCACTATTTTATTCACTGCTCTCTTAGTTAGTACTCAACTAGTTACCCAGTATGGCTGTGCTTTTACAGACATTGTAACAGATGCAAGTCCTGGGAAAGCTTGTAGATAGTGATAGATGCTAAATTAACATCTGATATGTAATTGTTACCACGTTTCAAGAGAAAAACATTTTCATCTGGGCTGCAGAGTTTGCTTCAAGACAACTGCAGAAATGCTGACAAGCATCAATACTAAATTAGGTTAGTTGAGGTGACCATAAGGAGAAATGGTGGCCCATGTTTGTTGCCAAAGCTATCAAAATATAAAGTTCCTCAGTCCTGATGGGATGCACTGCGGAAGGAGTTGGCAAGCTGATGAAGAGGCATTGATGCCCTCACTGGAACGAACTCAGAACCAATGCAGAGCTTTCCAGGTAAGAAAACCTGTGTATATATAGGGCATGTCACTATCCTTCAGTCACATAAAACAGAACTGAAAGGAAGGGGTCACCCGATTTCATTTAGGAAAAATGTCCTAAGAGGAAGAAGAGTTAATTTTAATTTAGACGGGATATGGGTCTGAAAGAGCCTCCCTGTCACCTGGCACCCTTTTTTCATGCCCTGACACTTCCACCAGCCATTGTGAGTGCTGCTTGACTGCAAGCCGTTCCAGGGAAATCAAGATCACACTGTAGCTAAAGGTATTCTTCATGTATTTCATGGGATAAACTTGTAGCAGTGGATATATTTAGGTTGCTTACCAATCTCTGTTGCTATTGTTGGCAGGTATTGCTTCGAGCAGATTTTCTTTTTGTCACAGGCCTTTGATATTTGGCAGAGAGGATCTCTCTGGCTCTGATGTCCTCCAGCAAAACCCCATGACAGGGCTATAAAAGGGTTTTTAAGTTGCTACTTCATTTCTCTTAGGTGTGGTTGTGAGTAAAGGTCATCAGCCAAAGCCCATGGCCACATGACTATCACTAATGCAGCAGCACAGGTTGTAGTAAGAGCATTTGGAATCCAAGGGGAAGCCACATCATGTGTACAGTGAAGCTAGCAGGAGGTGCTGCATCCTTGTATCTTGACTTTTCCAAACACCCTTGGACTTGAAATTTCTCCTTTGGAAAACATCACTCTTGTGTTACCTGTTAATTCTGTTCTCTCTGCAAAAGCCTTCTCATGGTATCTGATGGTATCTTACCTCACCAGAAAGAGTAACCTGCATCACAGGTCCTGTCAATTCAGGCTTTAAATTGTGCTGATAATTCCTGTTGATGAAGGATGGTCATAATAAAATATGTCATTTTTTTTGGTTTAACAGAATCTGTCTACTGAATTGGGCATACACAGTAGCACAAAAAATATATCTATTTAAATAAACTGATAATGAATAATGTTCCAAATCAAACACAAATGCTTTTATTTTAGGAAATACCAGATTCACAGCTGTGGTGGGATATTTGCCATATGCAGTTTTTCTTTCCCAGCTGAAGCAGTCATTTTTCTATGACGCCACCTGGGTAAATGGCTGGTTGGATAACTGGCTACAAAAAAAAAGGTGTAAAACCAATGTTTCCAGAGTTCCAGTTACTAACATTAAAAGAAAATGAACTTCCAGGAAGGTAAAAATATTGATTTGGGATCAAGCTTACACACAAGATGTGTAATGGGTACTTGATGCTGTCCCAGATGGACTCATTGATCTCAGATCAGAGCACTCCAGAGGAGAAGTACAGGTGAATTTACTGAGCAGGCTTGCTTGCAGGACCAGTTTAGATATATATCAAAACAAACAAACTCCCCTCCGCCAGACCTGATAAAGAAAAAAATTGAATTAACCTATATTTTTCATTTTCCTAATGATATTATGGAGGTTTATTTACGTCATAGGTTAGTTCAGATGGTACCATAACCTTCCGATCTTTTTGTAATCTTTTGCACAGAAGGGGAAGGTTAAACTGATCATGGAGTTAGGTATCTGCAGTGCTTGGCACTTACAGATAAATGGTCTTCATCATCACTTCTTCAACAACACTTATCATAAAAGACATCAGCTTTATTTTCATAACATGATGGAATTCATTCCTTTGAGGCAGAGACACTAACCTGCTACTCATGGAAACACATATTTAAAATTTGGTTAAAACAAAATAGATAGATATATTCCTGAGAGCATCAGGGTTGAAAACAATTGTCTAATGTAGAAATATGATAGTAAATTTTTAATATAATGTCTATTTTGTCTCAGAGATAGTTACTTAAATACAGCCCTAAGTCTGCTTATAAATTCAAGGAAATGTCTGTTTGTATATCACTAGGGAAAGAGCAAACTACAGAAAAAAGTACCAGAATCATATTGTGCGTTGACTTTTTTTTCAATCTTTCATTAATTATGCATCCATTGATAAGAGAGATTAACAGAATCTTCACCTATATTTTAATTAGATGAAAATGAGAATAAGTGGGAACAACTATTTAGAAAAAAATCAGCATGATGGCAAAGATTCACTAAAAGAAAGGCACAAAAATCCAAAGTACTAAATCTGTAGCAAGACCCTAGTGCCCAGATTAACTGATGTGAAGTATGTAAAATGACAGCATCAACTAGAAACTTGGACCAAGACAGCTTTTTTGCCATTTGGAAGGCAAAAACAATTCAGAAATTTAAACCAGGAGATGTTTTCACCTCTTGAAACTCAGAGACTGCAGAGAAAATTTTCAGAGGACTGTGATCCATCTTCTTCCAGCTGCAGCCATTTTCCTTAGATGGGAAAAATAAAAGGGAGGGGGAGGGGAGAAGCTTCTTTGTAAAAAAGGAAAGGAGAGCTAGCGACAATGTTTCTCAAAGAAATAAATTAGGCTTTATTGTGTAAGCAGGACAAATAAATTTTGGTACAAGACAACTCAAAAGAAAGGTAGTAAAATAAAAGACAGGAAGTATAAATCATCCTTACATTTATTGCCTAATTTTGCAATCTAATCTGTCACAGGAAAGAATAACACTCGTTGCTCTAATTGATATTCTGTGTTGGTATACAACACAGTATTTTGGTTCTGATGTTTCATTCACAGTGACAGAGGAAATAAGGGTGATTTTCAAGAAAAGCAGATCTGAGTCCTGTTTAGAGAAGTGTGAATAACTCACTAGAAACAAATTCCAAACCTATTTGATTAAATTAAGATATATATTTAACATAGACTTCCTACATCAAATCAGACATTTCTGAAACCTAATCATCATCATAGACCTAGGAAAAGTACGTGAGGAGCAAACATATGCATAGATAGATATTAAAAGAGAGAAATGACTGGGTATTGACAGATACTTGCACAAAAAAGCTAACATCATTTTGAAATGAGACCTAAATGATAGTATATGGAGACATGACGCATCACCAAGTTGAGAGATGACAGAGAAGACATTTTTTAAAACCAGAATATTTTTCTGGAATATATGATAAATATTTTCATTGCCCATTTATTTCTTTTTAGATTGCACCCTAAACTCCAATACCTCTGTGCTCCCAAAGACCCTACTTCCAAGGTTTCTCAAGACATTGTTCCATACACACCAATATCAATTCCATAATACAAGTGTCCAGTGCATAAAGATTCATGTGAAGTGTATTTCCTGTAGCTGACAACTATCCACTGATATTAGACAGCAAACATAAACATGACTAAGTACCAAAAAGGCCCCCAAGCTTTGGACCATAATGAAAAAACCCTGTGGCGCACAACCAGGCAACTACTGTGGGACAGTGCTTTCTAGTCCATTGTCCCATTGGCCTTGAGTAAGCAAAGGGATGCAAGAGAAAAAAATGCTTTGTTTTAAATGGGTTTGAGATAAATTAATTTTAGTTCCCAGGAATTCCTGTCAAAGAAGAACCTCTGAGAACTCACGGTTTTCACTGGAAAAAATGTTGAGCTTTACAAATATTCCTAGCCTCCTCCAAAGAGCCATTTCTTCAAATGAATGTTGCACGTGACCTTACTTAGCTCAAGTTGTATTTAATTTTATTTTCATCAGGAAGATGAGAACAGTCTTTGCTGAAAAATGGTATGTCTTCTTCAGCCTCCCATACAGCTCTCTGTTCTGTTTCCACCTTGATTTCCAATATAACCTGCTTTCATCCTGTCCCTGCCTACACCATTACTTGGGTCATGCTCTGTGGACTTTGCGGGGAACTACAATATAGTGCTTACTCACAGTGGATGGCAGACCAAGGGAAAACTAGAATGGTTAGGGTTGGAATGAACCTTAAAGATCATAGAGTTCCAACCCCCCTGCCATGGGCAGGGACACCCTCCAGTACACCAGGTTTCTCAAAGCCTCGTCCAGCCTGGCCTTGAACACCTCCAAGGATGGGGCATCCACAACTTCCCTGGGCAACCTGTTCCAGTGCCTCACCACCATCACAGTAAAATATTTCTTCCTAATATCTAATCTAAATCTGCCCTCTTTCAGCTTATAGACATTACCCCTTGTCCTGTCGCTACACTCCCTGATAAAGAGTGTTTCCCCATCTCTCCTGTAGCCCCCTTCAGGGGGAAGGAGGCTAGGAAGGCTACTGGAAGGCTGCTATTAGGTCTCCTCAGAGCCTTGTCTTCTCCAGACTGAACAACTCCAACTCTCTCAGCCTGTCCTCATAGGGGAGGTGCTGCACCCCTTTGACCATCTTTGTGGCTCTCCTCTGGACCCGCTCCAACAGGTCCATGTCTTTCCTGTGCTGAGGACTCCAGAGCTGGACGCAGTACTCCAGGTGGGGTATCACAAGAGTGGAGTAGAGGGGGAGAATCACCTCCCTCGACTTGCTGGTCATGCTTCTTTTGATGCAGCCCAGGACCCAGTTGGCTTTTTGGGCTGCAAGTGCACACTGCTGGCTTATGTTCAGCTTCTGATCAACCAGCACTCCCAAGTCCTTCTCCTCAGAGCTGCTCTCAATCCATTCACCTCCCAGCCTGTATCTGTGCTTGGGATTGCCTTGACCCATGTGCAGGACCTTACACTTGGCCTTCTGTTGCATTTTCTTCTACTTAATCTAATTTTAAAAGTTCAGCCTTGGAGCCAGAAGATTTGGATTCCTTTTCCAATTCTCTGTCTTTGAACAAGCAATTAAAAAGTAAAGTATTATAGTTTATTTTGTCAAATCTGAGTGAGTACATCACATTCTGACCCTGGGCTTTTACCATCCTGTGCTGGTTTGGTCTGGGATAGGGTTAATTTTCCTCATAGCATATAGTAGGCCATGTTTAGGATTTGTGCTGAGAATAATTTTGAGAATGCACTGATATTTCAGTTGCTGCCAAGTCATGCTTACATTAAGCCAAGGACGTTTCCAACTTCCCATTTTATGCTAATGTGCAGGTGTACAAGAAGCTGGGAGGCAGCATAGCCAGAGAGACAAATCCGACAGCCAACATATATTCCATATAATCCAACATCATACTCAGTATATGAATGAGAGGCAGCCAGGAAGCTTGCTCTCTCTCTCTCCTGGGGTTACGGTTTAGGGACTGTCTCTGCTCCAGGATCATTAGTTGGGAACAGGCAGGGCCTTAATCAGCAGGTGGTGAGCAGTTGCATTGTGTATAATTTGATTGTATATTAATATTCATATTCATATTTCAATTATTAAATTATTCTTATCTCAACCCATGGGTTTCCTTACCTTTACCCCTCCAATTCTCTCCCTCACCCCCCCAGGATGGGAGGAGGGTGAGTGAGCAGCTGTGTGGTGGTTTTGGCTGCTGGGTGGGTTTAAACTATGACACATCCTTATGCTAAAATCTCACACCAAAACTCTCTGGCTTAACCTCTTCTGCAAAAAAACTTGTAATAAGATATTTAATATTCTTTGTTCCACAACTATGAATACAAACAGTATGGACACAGCACAACTTTGAATCCAATACTCTATTTTTTTTTTTCTTAGAGTCCACAGGCTGACAGCCGGAAGTAAGGAATTTACCTCTCATTTTCCTTTGGAGTCAGCACTGGTGATAGTTAATTTGAGTAAGGATGGTGAGCCTGCAGGCTTCTGTAAATTTGTATGTGACCACTAGATGATGCTATATAACTTTTCAACCTCTATTACTTTCACCCGTGACAACAACCAAAAAAAAAAATTAGAAGACTGGACGAGAAGCTGGTTTTAATACACTCGCAAATACTCACATAAGCCAAATCTTAGCAACTTAGTAAAAAATCTACATTCCTCTCTCAGTCAGCAATTGTTGACGGATGTAATGAGCAGGTACATCTGATTTTGGGAGTCTTTGTGCCAGACAAACAATATCGTGGCAATGTGCTGCAGAATTATTTTAAACAAACCTTTAACAGCAAAGTGCTTTCAAAAACCAGTAAAAGAGTAACTTTGCCCAGCAGTTTTTATACTGGATCAGGTATCAACTCTTTTCCTGCCATCAGGATAATGCCTTAAACTGGCATAAATATCATATGCCATACTTGGACTAAGTCAGTTTGGTTTTGATCCAGATGAAACTTGTGCTGACAGGTAATGTGGTAGTGCACAAAAAAATGTCGTAGCTCAGAACAAGGCTTTGGAGTAATTTTCATTTCTGTTTTTCCTATAAAAAAATAGCTCCTCTGATCTCTGTGACCCTTGTATGTGTGATGTCTTTTATACATTTCACATCTTTGCTTCACTGCTTGACCACTAACCAACCAGTGAATTTGATTCTCGGGATGGATATAGCTACAGATAGACAAGTCCCTGTCCATATACTCATGATTTTTTTCATCATGAAGAAATACTGAAGGGGGAGATCACAAATAATGCTATCTGGGAAGCAGACTAGCAGCTGCTCTTGCCCCAGGGAGGTATTGATCTGTGAGTTTTCCAGAACTTCCTGAGCAGGGGACACTGCCTATGCACTAATGTGCAGTCATGGAAAGAACTCTGCTGTCATAGATGTGCTCATTTCACATCACTGGTGCAGGTCATCATAGTGTGAATGGCCTGAATCAGACTAATTGAAAGAGTAATTGATGAGGACACATGGGCTTGAGTTATGCTTTGAACTTGATTGAAGAATTAGTTTTATATTTTGTCAAAGCTTTGGGAGCGATTACAAGATGTAGCTTTAAAAGGTTCTTCAAAAGCTGCAAAAAACTTCCAAAATGTGAGCTGTCTGGCTAAATTTAACTTCTTCTATTATTTTTGGTCTTTTTTTTTTCAATTTTGCAGTGATGAAAAGTAGCCTCATACTTTTATAGTCTTCCCTACCTTACAAGTCTCTACTTGGAAACTCTGTCCTTTAGATGGATGCACAATAAATTCCTATATTTCAGGAATATGACTGAGCCAAGTTGAATAAACCATTGATTAAGTATTAGAGGTCCTGTTCCTTCATATATACATATATTTAGTCAATCTGCTCATTTGCTTAGGGCTGAAATGCACTTAATGCACTTGGAATACACTTGGTTTGCTTCGCATAATTTGTCCAAGTCATGGTCTCAAGAGACACCAGATAACATGTCAAGGTTAGCAACATCCCTACACCCTGCCTGTCATGCACCATTCCTAGAATGACCTGCTCTGTCCCCCTGCTCCTGCTCCCCTTCCTCAAAGGAGAACCCAGGGGAGTCTGCTTCTGACAGCCCCCACTGCCCTGTTCAGCATTGCCCCTATGTGACTGAGGTAAGAGACAACATCTCTGTGGTGTCTCCTGCTTCCCATGCTGTTTCATCCCCAGCCTGGAACAGGTGGAGATTCAGGAAGAATTCAGATCCTAAATTCCCCCAGGAACTGAGAGACACACATGGAGCAGTGAAGGGCTGTGGGAGCCTTTGCCTCCCTCCCTGAAAAGCTAGCATTTCTTCCCCTGGCTCTGGCAGGCTCTGGCTCACCATTGCTGCCACAACATAGCTTTGTAAAGTCTGCCTACTGAGATACATGTGGGAATTGGGTGACTAAACTTAATTCCTGACTTGGCAAAGAAAAGAGAAATGATGCTAAATAACAGCCATGTGTCCTCCATTCCCAGATAACAATGTGACAGATGTCTTGAGTTTTTGTTTCTATATTAAAAAAACCCCACCCATGTATTAATACTATTAATTACTTCATAATGTTAATAAAAACACCCATTAACACCACTGATACTTTACAGTGAAGTGACAGAAGGTGCTTCCACTGCCTAGTCATTAAGACATTGAAATATGTATCTGCATTTTTCTGTTGCTTTTTATGTGGGAAAACTGTTGTGCCTGTCTTTTGCACATGAAAAATGTCTTACAGCATATCACTAATTTGACACCCAGTAATCGTAATGTTCACTAAATTCTGACCAAAAATCAAGAAAGAAACAAAATGTATCAAGTATTTGTAGTGTTGAAGAAAATATATATAGTACTGAGCACGCCCTATGATGAATACAGAGGAGAAAAAGTACAGCAATTCCACTTGTGCGCAACTTACCCACCTCTTCTAAGGCGTCATTTCTGTCCCTATTTATATCCTGTTCTTGCAGCTCCTTTTAATTTACTGTCTATGTTGAAGAAGAAACAACATGAAAATGCATATGGAGCTGGGTATAGCAATCCTTCACTGCTGGATTCTGAGTGTCTTGGTTGCTCATATGACAGAATTTGATTCTGATTCCAATTGCAGAACACTTTGCCTGGTCCTTGCCTGCAAGGCCTCAGAAGTGTCGTGCTCTTGCCTGTGAAGGTGTGTACAGGCACGAAGCAGACCATGGCAAGAGTAGCACACAGAAAAAAATGAGGTTAAAATTACCCAGCAGACTTCTGCAAAAATGAGTGGATTTTGGGGAAATCACTGAGTGGACCCAGGAAACCATTAATGAAAAATCCTGTCCAAGGCAACCACCACTGTAGCAAAGACGTGCTTTCACAGCTGAGCAGTTGTGAAGGTTGTTGCTTTTATTGTAGAAGAAAGACAGATCTGTAGTGGTAAGAGGTTAGCATACTTGAATTTTAGCATATCAGAACTAGAGCACAGGGGTTTATAATGCTCTGCCTGAGTTTGAGAGCAACTTTGGTCATGGTCAAGTGAGTACGATTGCAGGTATGATGATAAGCAGATTGGGGAACAGAAGCTGCTACCTCTTCCTTACAAAGTAGAGAAGTTCTGAGTTATGATGCTTTCATTCTCAGCAAGATTTTTCTATCTGCTGTATATTAAGCTCATGTCCTCATCGGGAATATTTTAATACACAACTGAACTTTTGTACTTATTCCCTGTATACACCCTCAGTTTCCTCTGATAGGAAAAAAGGCTTCCCTGCACACTGGCCCATTGGTCTTCTGTTTCATCAGTATTACTTCAACAGTAGCATACATCGAACACCTACTTTACGGTTTCCTCTCTCTGTCTTCAAGAGCTTTATGGAGAGAACAACATCATCTTTTGTGCATGTTGGGAAACTACTCAATTTTTGCAGCATGCCAAGAAGGATGCTAGCAGGAACATTCCTTACTCTGGGAAGTTGTGCAATGATACTGCTTCACAGCCACTTGATTTCTTATCTTTGCAGGAGCACAACAATTTTTGGTACAAGTCTCTGTTGCATTATATAGACAGTATCCAATGTGCAATCCAATCTAACTGCTTTGTTGTAGTTACTAAATTCTCACTACGGCAAAGAAAAGGGGGCTGAAAGGCTACAAAAAATAAACATAATCCAATCAGATTCATACTTCAGCGCTCAAACTTCCAATGGCTCACAAAACATCCTGCAATGAGAGAACATCACCACAGGGATCACTGAAGAAGCCACTTACTCTTGCTGAAGGAAGGAGATTCTGGGCTCAAAAAATTTTTTCACATGTCTTTTTTGCGGGCTTTAATGGTAGTGAAACTTTCAGCACTGGAGTTTTCAGTAGTTCAAGCTATAAAAAATAGGATAAACAAAAGGAAACCCAGAATTGTGCTTTGACTCGGGTGTTTTTTTTAAATTATTATGGATTAATGGAAAGTATATACAAATGAAATTGGTAAAACTGCTTCTTTTTTATTATTATTTTTCTTTTTTTCCCCCAAAACCAGAACTAAATCCTCTCTGAGAGAAGAGACTTAAATACCCTGAGTTAATCTGTTTTTCGTAGCTCATTCCAGGATTATAAGAGTAGGAGGGGAAGAGATGGCAGAAAATATTGTCATGACTTTAGGAGACTGTAACACTGAAAGTCATGTAGTACATGGCCGGCATCAAACAGGAGATTGGAGTGCACTGATCTGCTCTGCGTGTGAGCCTCAACAGCCCTAACTGAGCACAGACACCCTTCATTTCCAGTAACTACAATAGTTTCAAAATAAAAACTTCGTTATAAAATTTGGAACATCTTTTTTACTGCATTAAGCAAGTCTTATTTTGCTTATATTTTTTCTGTAATACAAAAATTTGTTACATGCAAAGACAGCAAAGACAACCGCTGTTTTAATAAATCCATTCGTAAAATCTCTTTGTAGTACAATTCATTAGTATGATTCACTGAATTTCTCGGGTTATACACAGTATTTCAAGTGAACAAAACACTGGGCTTTTCCAATCGTTGCAGAAAGAATCAGCTATTTGAAAAGATGAATTAGCTTTATAGCAGTTTATTTAGTAAAGCTTCAAAATTAAATCTATCTGTGAACAGTCCTTACCCAGCTTCAGAAGACACTGAGCAAAATGGCCAAAGATTCCTCAAGTTTGGGGCTGGACATTTTAATGACAATCTGAGATTTGCTGTTGACCTCAGTGGTGACAAAATTTAGTCCCAGAAGATTTAAAGGGATATCCCTGTAATATGAGGTTTTGTTGCTTCCTACACAGGCCTCTTCCACAATTACAAGACAACTTGAAGCATGGGAAAAGAAAGTGAGTTTGGAAAGAGCAGATCACAGCTCTTTTGAGCAACTAGGGTTTACCACAGAGTAAGTTTCTGTGCCTTCCTTGGACTTTCTCCCTCAGTAATGAACGAAACTTTTGGGACATCTCCTCCCATATATATATTTAATTAATGACTCTTTAGTTAAGCCAAACAGAAACACTTGGATTTATTGCTGACTCTGCTGGGACAGATACCGAGTTAACCGCATGCTCAGACTCAGAGGAGAGGGAAAGAGAAAGATTCACTCAGTAGCACCCTTTTCAACCCAAAGGCACTACCAGAAGTATAAGCGTACCTTTTAATTGTGGTCTCTAGCACTTCAGATCAATAAAGGATTATTTCAGATCTGTTCTGCAATGTTCTGATCCTCCATGGGCAGCAGCATTAGCTGTCCATGTTTTACATTTTGCTATGGCAATGTGATCCCAGAGCCTTGTCACTGGACTCCAATGTCACCTGCCCTGCCCTTACTCCACCGAGTCTGATTGTTATTTCACTTGCAATAGATTTACACCAGAGTAGATGTGCTGTGCTGAATGACATTATTCCACTGGG
This sequence comes from Syrrhaptes paradoxus, assembly GCA_013400615.1. Taxonomy (NCBI): domain Eukaryota; kingdom Metazoa; phylum Chordata; class Aves; order Pterocliformes; family Pteroclidae; genus Syrrhaptes; species Syrrhaptes paradoxus. The sequence continues at coordinate 22,390 of VZTO01024438.1, read as the reverse complement.
ACTCCAAACAAGATCAGGCTATCAGCACCTTGTCTCTTCTGTGCTTCTGCAACATGCAAAGCCTGCAGGAGAGAGTTAGGGTGGAGGAGCCCAGCATTCCCCTGGAGCTTGCCCTGCAGGAGCGAGATCTCTCCTATTCCCATTCTCTGATCCTCCAAGACTACCATAAAAGCTACAAACATAACACACCAACTCCGATTTCCCAGGCTCCTCCTTGGAAAAGCTCCTTCCTCACTCCCACCTCCTCACCCTGCCCCCACCAGCAGTGCGGTGGCATTGAAGAGGGGCTGCGTGATGGGGTGACATGTGGATGAAGTCACCATAGAAACGGGAACTCTGGCCTCAGTTGGCACACTGAGCTGCTCCTCACGCCCCGAGAGAATACAGAAGCTGTTGTAGGTAGAATCACAGCCAATCAACACTGCCTGTCATTCAAAACCACGTAAAGCAATATCAGCGTACACAAGGAAGGATATTCGGGGCAAATAATTTTTCTCAATTGCTCTCCTCATATTCAACCCTTGAATGAAAAGCCACAAAATGAACCTGTTACATGTACTTCTCTACAGAGCTTTTTCTGTGCATGTATACCAGGCAGAAAAACTGATATCCTGATTTTACTGTTTTGATGTGTGCCAGAGTCCTCTAATTTCTCCAAAATCACTAGGGCATTATGTAAAATGCTTGGATATGATCCAGGATGTAGATAACAGCATAATAGGCATAATAGAAAGACAACAAATTGGTAAACAAAGGATCTGATTCACTATTGATTTATTAATTTTCAGCTTGCCTAGGTACAGTGATTTTTCCCTAGCCTTTGCAAGTGTAAACTAACAGATAAAATGTCAAGCCATCATATTCAAAATCCATTAAGACATAGGAATGAAAAAACTTATTTTCAAAAGTACTTATGCTGAGCTCTCACAAGTCTTTAGGGAAATAAAGAACAGAGATAAATTTGACAACATTTTCAAAGTTCCTAGTCCAAGAGTTATCTCTGAAAATGGCATTAAGCTCAGAAATTACATAACTCCTCTGATCCTGAAATACAAGTTATAGCAAATAATTACCTGAGAGACTGAAGACAAAATAAAAAGACAGATTACCAGGAAGAAGATTACAATAAGGCAGAGAGTAATTCAGGAGGCACCACAGGTGGAAGGGCAACTCATTGTCTAACACCAGCTCTTGGAAAATAACAGTTTGAGTTTTGCATCTGGAAGCTTACATGTATTGTAATGCTTCCACCTGGAAGTCACAGAATCACAGAATCACAGGATCACAGAATATTAGGGATTGGAAGGGACCTCGAAAGATCATCTAGTCCAATCCCCCTGCCGGAGCAGGAACACCTAGATCAGATCACACAGGAATACATGCAGGCGGGCTTTGAATGTCTCCAGAGGAGACTCCACAATCTCTCTGGGCAGCCTGTTCCAGTGCTCTGTCACCCTCACTGTAAAGAAGTTTTTTCTCAT
>VZTO01024437.1:0-31745 GCA_013400615.1 Syrrhaptes paradoxus | reverse complement strand
AACAGCTTTATAATTCGTAGAAGATACCTTTACACTCAGCCCTGTAGAAGAGACTTTTGATACACTTCTATCAAAGGCAGAACTTGGGCTCTTTTCCTTGGGACAGGAAAATGTGTATAAATGCTGATCATGAGACAAGCTTAGAAAAAGACATGAAATGTCCACATTTGGATATTTTGTAATAAGCTAAAGAGACCAATTCTAATTTCAGATTAACCACTGTAAGTTAGGAGAAACTTCATCCATGTTACCTCAGCGCCAAAAGTAGCGTGAAACCAGCATCCAACCCTAGATGTCTCTAACTCTTCTAGATGGAAAAGTTCAGAAAACATTAAACTGCTGAAAACGCACAACAAATTTTGTTATGTATTTTACAAGCAAGCTTTGGGATTTTAAGCACTGAAGTATCAAACATTAAAAAGCTTGCTTTGCCTCCTTTGCATCTTCTGATCAACTCTCAACCATGAATTGTAAAGTCTCATGGAAGCATTGTAATTAGCATGCTTCCTTCCTTTCTGGAACCATGCTGATATTTTAAAGGAAAGTGTAAGACAGTCTTCCACTTACAGTCAAAAGTAAATTGTATAATTTATTAATTATTTCAGTAGCACTTGATATTTATTTTAATTAATCTTTAAGTCAGACATGAACACTGGGGAGTAACAGCAGGACATCAGAAGCTGCAAAAGTTTTTTTTGCTTGAGAGCATTTTTAACGAAAAATTAGACAATGCACTTTTTAAAAGTTTGATGAAAAGAAACCATGTACAATGGATGTTTCCAAACAAAAGGGAAAGTTTCTGAATGTGATGCCTGTATGAGCAGGCCAAGAAATAAAAGCCATCAGCCCCACTTCATTTCACCCTTCCTTGCAGAGCTGTGCAGGGCACACTGGTATTGGCAGACTCTGCTGGGACAGGATTAGGAAGTTCAGTTAGACTCCTGCTTTCTCAGACTATGGCTGGAGGTAGAACTCTCTACAGCACCCGGAAGAGTTCCTGGGCTATGTGTCCTGACTCATGCAAAGCACCTCCTTCCTCTTGTGTTCTCTGTAACAGAGGGATAAACTACACACAGACACCAAAGACTTTGTTTTTGAAGCGAATACTAAATGGACAAAGCTCAGGCTTGTATGCAGAGCTCTGACTAAAAATCTTCCCTGTCACAAGGCAATTCATGCTGAGGATCAGTCAGCAATCCCTTCCATGCTGTGGAGCTGACCTGTGCGAAGCAGACAGACAGCGGCAGTCTAGGCAAAGGGACCCACAGCCTTCTCTCTCCATCTCATGTCACATACTGCTGCAGCAAGCCACAGAACCAATATCATCTCTGCCTATCGCATTCCTGCAAGTTTCCTTGTAGCTGAACTNAAGTAATAAGATGAGGAGGGGGAAAACACACACACAAAAACACCAAGTGAAAACATTCGAACAGGGGCTGTAAACCTCCCGTGCTATCAAATGGGGATTTGAAGGTTGGCAGGAAACAGCAAAGGCTTCTACTTCAGAAATATAGGGTTTCTGTAGCTCTCATGAAAGTCCCTACAGATCTGAAAAAAAATTAGTTTATCCCCTCCTCCCCATAACCCCAACAACTCACAGCAGTGCACATTCTCAAGCCTCTCAACTCCTCATTTGGAGCACAGACTAATTCCACACAGTGATAAACATACTTCAGCCAAAAACTGAGCTGGATTTTTATTGCAGTTGACTCTCTTCCATTTAGTAGGAGAAAGAAAAAATGAACATCCAGATTGTTTCCACTATATTCTCAGTACTCCTGCTACTGGTGCTTCAGTATCAAGAAGGAACAGGAGCAGTATTAAGACACTAGAGGAACTGGAGCAAAAGAGAGGCAGTGCAAAAGTTACATGAAGACACAAGGTAGTACAGTCTCTGGTTTCAGGAGCCACGAGGCTGGAGGTCAAGAGACTATATGAGGAAAAATACCATACTTGTATTGGTCCCCCACTAGTCTCTTGGGCATCACCTCCTGGCCTCCAACCTAGATGTTCAATATGACCCTGCATGGCTGTTGTCATGGTTGTGTATGTAAAACAGCTTTATAATTCGTAGAAGATACCTTTACACTCAGCCCTGTAGAAGAGACTTTTGATACACTTCTATCAAAGGCAGAACTTGGGCTCTTTTCCTTGGGACAGGAAAATGTGTATAAATGCTGATCATGAGACAAGCTTAGAAAAAGACATGAAATGTCCACATTTGGATATTTTGTAATAAGCTAAAGAGACCAATTCTAATTTCAGATTAACCACTGTAAGTTAGGAGAAACTTCATCCATGTTACCTCAGCGCCAAAAGTAGCGTGAAACCAGCATCCAACCCTAGATGTCTCTAACTCTTCTAGATGGAAAAGTTCAGAAAACATTAAACTGCTGAAAACGCACAACAAATTTTGTTATGTATTTTACAAGCAAGCTTTGGGATTTTAAGCACTGAAGTATCAAACATTAAAAAGCTTGCTTTGCCTCCTTTGCATCTTCTGATCAACTCTCAACCATGAATTGTAAAGTCTCATGGAAGCATTGTAATTAGCATGCTTCCTTCCTTTCTGGAACCATGCTGATATTTTAAAGGAAAGTGTAAGACAGTCTTCCACTTACAGTCAAAAGTAAATTGTATAATTTATTAATTATTTCAGTAGCACTTGATATTTATTTTAATTAATCTTTAAGTCAGACATGAACACTGGGGAGTAACAGCAGGACATCAGAAGCTGCAAAAGTTTTTTTTGCTTGAGAGCATTTTTAACGAAAAATTAGACAATGCACTTTTTAAAAGTTTGATGAAAAGAAACCATGTACAATGGATGTTTCCAAACAAAAGGGAAAGTTTCTGAATGTGATGCCTGTATGAGCAGGCCAAGAAATAAAAGCCATCAGCCCCACTTCATTTCACCCTTCCTTGCAGAGCTGTGCAGGGCACACTGGTATTGGCAGACTCTGCTGGGACAGGATTAGGAAGTTCAGTTAGACTCCTGCTTTCTCAGACTATGGCTGGAGGTAGAACTCTCTACAGCACCCGGAAGAGTTCCTGGGCTATGTGTCCTGACTCATGCAAAGCACCTCCTTCCTCTTGTGTTCTCTGTAACAGAGGGATAAACTACACACAGACACCAAAGACTTTGTTTTTGAAGCGAATACTAAATGGACAAAGCTCAGGCTTGTATGCAGAGCTCTGACTAAAAATCTTCCCTGTCACAAGGCAATTCATGCTGAGGATCAGTCAGCAATCCCTTCCATGCTGTGGAGCTGACCTGTGCGAAGCAGACAGACAGCGGCAGTCTAGGCAAAGGGACCCACAGCCTTCTCTCTCCATCTCATGTCACATACTGCTGCAGCAAGCCACAGAACCAATATCATCTCTGCCTATCGCATTCCTGCAAGTTTCCTTGTAGCTGAACTATAGACAGTATGCCTAACTTTTTCCATGATATTAATATGAGCGTGCACTATTTTTTAAATTATTTTTTAAAAACTGTGAATCATTTTTCTTGGTCAAGCAGAGCTTCAGCGACCTGACATTCTGCTGAACCTTTTATTACAACTGCAAAATGGCAACTACTTTGGCCCTTGAAAACACTGAGTATAAGATTCCCAAGTTTTAACTCCATTTTCACCTAGCCATATGAATTATTCCTTACTAAGATGCCATAGGTTTTACATGAACACAGGCCAGTATTAAATGCTTTATTTGCCTGCATTTGGCCTCCACATACACCAAAAGTGTATCAACATGAAGGTCATATTTCTGGGAAAACACAGGCCCTCTTTTCTTAGGAAATCTGAATCAGATTAAAATAGCAGACAGACTTGTCTAAAAACAGTGTGGTTTTCAGTGTTTTTTTTTTTTTAAGATAACGATAAATCTGCTTAAATATTTTGGCTTTCCATGACCCTAAATAAATCACTTAGTGTTGTGTTTCGTTTTCCCTCATCCATCAAATTGCAGCTGGAATGGGAGGAAGAAGAAAAGAGGAAAAGCAGTTTTAGCACAACTTTTGTGCCAGAACAATTCAGGAGCATGTTCGGCCATTAACATGTATAGGATCATCTCTGTGTTTGCTTGGGACAGTAGCTTGCAGGAAGGGTGTACCATGCTCAGCACAGTTTCCCACCCTCCCCTCCCATTTCCTTCCCTGTGCCCATGCACTGTTATGCCCAGACCTGGAAGCAAGACAGGCAGTCTTTACCCAACTTTGAGTTGCACAGAGGGCAACTACTCTCTGGCAGATGTTTCTTCTACTGTATACTGCCACCAAAATGTGAAACACCTCAACATAACTGTGAAAAAGAAAAAGCCACAACTTCTACCCCTTGCAGTCCCAGACTCTGCTTTCACTTAAGAAAAAAAAAAAAATGTATCTCATCCCAGCTATTTTAACTCACTCAAAATAAACTCACAATTAACAACATAATTTAAAATTTGTGCACGTGAAGCAAAACCAACATTCCTCCCTCATGTTCACAACACATCTGAAAGAAGAAAAGTATCTGATGCTATTTGGTCTACCAGCTAAAATGGGAGAAAACTACCTTTTCTCTGAGCAGAGAGAAGCTCAGGTGGCTTACCTTCTACAAGCTTCTCAGAAGTGACTGACAATACAACACAGATCTGCCAGTCTCCTCACAGCTGAGTCCTGTATCTCTCTACATATTGCACAGCTGCCCCATCCTTCTTGTTAGCCCTTGATCAAGGGGTAGCAGTTCCTCCAGGCCTTCCACATTTGTGTCCTACTGGAGAAAAGCTCAACAATATGCAGTATAGGTGTGCTCAAACTATAACTCACAGGTGGGAACTCCATGCCACACAGTAATCAGGCAGCTAGCAGAGAGTCCTCTCTTTCCTGACTTTCATCCTAATAGCAGTATTTGTTTTTTAGGCAGGAACTACTTCAAAAATTTTTACACAGCTTCAGATATCAAATATTTCCACCACATACACAGCCCGTTGCTCCAAAAGCACCTCTCCACCTAAGGAAAACATAAGCTAAGATTAACATGAAGATTTTCCCATCTTTTCTACACTACATAAGTATTTAAAGTAATTGGAGATGCATGCTTAAACTTCATATAGGTTACTCAGCAAATCCCACCTCTTTTTCTAATCAGTGCATGGAGAAACACAATGCAGAAGCAGCTGCTTCACACAAGCAGGTGGTGGAAATGCTACATCCAAGGTCACAGTCCAGATAAGCTACAGAGCACAAACAACATAACTTTCCCTTTCATAATTGTTTTCTGAATCTGTCCGGTCACTCTGAGTTCATGTCATCATTTCCCTTTTTTATATGCCTTACTGCTTTGCACATTTCATTGAATCTTCACATACAATATCAAATACAGACAATATAATGGGAATTAAAGCTCTTTGAAAGCCTATGTCCTGAATTCAATTAGCAGTATCAAGAATCCAGTAGTTAGCAGCAAGCCCAAAACACATAATAGGATTACCGGAGAGTTTACTTTATTAATAAAGTTCTATCCAAATACATTATTTTTTGCTTTCTCCTCCTCTAGAAGTGCTTACAATAAAATAACTGCTTTTATTTTGAAGACTAGTTTATTTGTATATATAAAGTGGCATTTAGGTTGGTGCAGAAGAGACATATCAACGGGATGTCCATTACCTCCACCTGCCTCATTGCATAGCAGCACTACTTACACTGAAATTATATTTAGCCTCAAGAGCAGACATCAGCAGATGATGCCAAAGACAGCCACACTTGGGAACGATCATGTGTGTCTGTACTGCTTAGCATCTACAGCTTCCAATTCAGATGGGTCCCAGCAACACCACACTACATTTGACCTGCGTTTCCCACTGGCCTTGCCTTGAAATAACAGGAGTGCTGTGTCCTGGGTTAAGCAGACACAGAGTTAACTTTCTTCACAATAGCTAGCAAGAGGCTGTGTTTTGGATTTGTGCTCAGAAAAGCTGATAAGAAAGGCTTTGTTTATAATTGTTGATAGAATATTTCAAGGTCCTTCAGCCTCTTCGCAGACAGGGCGGGGGGGCTGGGAGGGCACAGCCTCAGCTACTAGCGCAGGATTTGTTCTTCGGTTACTAGATTGTGAACCAGAATGAACAATAATCTATTCCATAACATACACGTCATGCTCAGTATATAGGTGAGGACCCCTGGAAGATCGCCCTTTTTGGTTCCAAGGCCCTTTCAGTTTCGGTTCTCTTCTGGCTCCAGATTGCTCTCCCAAGGTCTTTTCCCCCCCGCCCCTATACACCCTGGTCGGCTCTCGGTCTGGGACACTCGGACTGTTATCTTCGTTCCGTGAGTTTTGGGACCCTCCCTCTCTGGGATCATCAGCTGGGGCCAGGTGGTCACTTTCCCCCCAACTTCGGTCAGCTCTCGGTCTGGGACACTCAGACTATTATCTCCATTCTGTGAGTTTTGGGACCCTCCCCCCTGCTCTGGGAGGTTTCAGGACTCCTCCCTGCTCTGGGGTTGACTCCCCCTGTTCTGGAATCGTTAGCCGGGAACAGGCTGAGTCTTTATTATCAGGGGGGGAAGGGGGACAATATCACTGTGTATCACTCATTTGTATATTTGTATATAGTATTATTTTCAATATTATTGTAGTTTAGTTATTAAATTGTTCTTATCTCAACCTACGAGTCCTTTTTCCCTTTACCCCAAAAACTAGGATACACATTTAGCAAAAGCCACTTGGCTAGTCAACACTAGAGGATCTGCCAATCGGGCTGGTCCTGCCCAGTCAGAACCCTTTTAACTCCCTCACCTACCCTTGGGTGGGTGCGGGAATTGTGTGAGCGGGTATGTGTGGTTTGGCCCCCAGCCAAGGGCTAACCCATCACAGCTGTCACAGCTTTCTACTGCCTGATGCCAAAAGCATGTGTACTTCATGCTCTGACAAGGTGCAGATATTTCAGAATCCAGGGTCTTCAGAGATAGCCTTAGAGGATTTTATAAAACAGAGTTAGCCAAACCTAGAACAGTCTCATCCACACTACTGGCAGAGACTGCACCTTTAAAGTCTCTCCAGAACCATATGTTTGATTAGTCTTGGAAAGATCTTCACTCCAAAGAAAGCTCAACAGCATGGAGACAAAAAAAGGTCTCATAAACAGTCAAGAAATTTTATTCCAGTATCTACAGTTTAAAATACACAAAATTTATTTCTATTAACAGAATTTATAACATTTGTATCTGCTGCCACTTGCATCTCAGGACACATTTCACTCAGAAACATGAAGCAGGGTGGGGATGGGTCAAATTCAATACTCTGCCACTACACAAAAGAGTTTCTTTCAAGCCTGCAACTATTACTCCCAAACTTACAAGCAATCAGTTCCCGACATAAAATCCCAGAGCAGTGGAGCCAGTCACCAGAAGTGGTGAGCTACAGTGCAGAGCGCAGGTTGAGAGAAGCAAGTTTAAAATTACTGCTCCAGGAATCAGCTGGAACAAATTGAACTGCATCCAGTACAGGCCTGATTTGAGCTACAAGAAAGCCCAGGTCATAAAAGGCTCATAGTCATGTCTATATCTACCACACATGCAAATTGCCATTATTTACTTTAGGGAAATAAACTTTTCCATCTCTTTTGCAGTGTTCTGGCAAAACTGTTTCAGGGCTCTTTACTGCCTACGTAACATTAAGAGACCGGTAATATAGATACTGTATTGCCACAGAATGCCTTTATTATGTCTAGGAACTTCCCAGGGAGTCAGATGCAATATATATGTCTGTTTGGTGTATAGGAAAGTTAGTCTTTCCCTGGTAGAAATCTCCTCTTAACTTGGATGCACTGAAAGAAAATTGAGCTCTTTGGCTGAAAAGAATTCATAAAGCTCTGCAGCATTAGCACACTAGAAGGGGCAAAAAGCTTTGATGTAATTATTACCAGTAGGTGGTATGCATTAACTACTATTTTCAAACCAGCAGGTTATTCAGCAGCTTTAGAAACAATAAAACCCTCAAGACTTAAGGCAAAAAAAAGTTTTTTAAAAAAATCATTAACAAATCTAACACATTCATGATAAACTGCAATTATAAGCAGGCATTCATGCTGGGAATAATTAGCAACATACCTCAACATTATTGAATGTCAATGAAGTCAAGAACACTCTTCATGAAAGAACAATACAGAGGAGGTGGCTAAGTTGTATTTAAAAGGAGGCATGAGCAATTTTGTTAATTGCAGAAAAAATGCCAGCTATAAATAGGATGGACTCACAGTTTGTAGCAATTCTTCAAAATCTGGAACCACACAGACTGAAGTGCAACAACTTTTCTCTGAAGATTTTAAGAGGATAGGGTGTTTGCTGACCATTTTTACAAATATTTTTCAATAACAAGATGTTGTTACTCTAAATTAGATCTTTGGTGAATTAGTATTTTGAGTTCTGTTATTGACAAGAATCTCCTGAGACTGTAAAGGGCACATCTAAGAGAAATATTAACTTAACATAAAGTATTCATCTAAGAAGTAGTAACATGAATACCAAATGTACATCTCAATGTTATATGGGCAGACAAACAGGGTAACCTACTCAGTTCCCATTCAGTACAGCAACAAGAAAAAAAACACAAAACCCAAACTGTTAGTTTGGACTGTTGTTCCCCTACTTGTAATAAGAAATAAAACTTGAGTTTGGTGTTAAGTATGTTCTAGTAAATACAATCATTTCCTACCAAACTTGTCCATGACAGTGTGTCAACAGTGCTTTACATTGGCTTTCCCTCCCTCCCCCTACCCCATAACAATATACTGTTGGTTTTATTTAATGAAAATAGCATAAGATTTATTCTTCAAAAAGACTGCAAGAAATTTAAGCAAAGACAAATCCATACAAACACGTAACACCCCTGTAGCAACTTAAATGCCTTTAAGATCTAACTCTAAATTAATTTTCTCAGGCTAACTTGGAGTCTGAGGAGGAGCCAGAGATTTTGATTCAGACCTCTTAATATCTAAGCTTCTGCTGCTGTAACTTGGTTGTAAAATCTAAACTAAATTATAAAAAACTACAAAAATTCCTAGCAATAGGTAAATTCCTATGTGAAGACAGGAATATTTTTAATGATGTAGAAAAGGCAAAAGGATCGGTACATTTTTCTTGCATGCTTGGAGAGAAGGAAGATGACAGGCTACTATCACAACAAGACAATGAAGTACCATCCAGTCCACTAGTAACTAAGGAGTATGTTAAACAACATCTACAATAAATAAACACTCTTAGAATTAGTATACTTAGATAACTCACAGTGAAGATTTGAAAAATATTTGCAGATGATTTCTCTGGCCTACCTTCATCCAAACGCAATACAATATATGCCCTGAATATATTTTATATGACTGGAAGAAACCTAAAAGTCTCTCTATATCCCAATAAGGTAGCCTGGATGCAAGAATAAAACCTGCACACAAAAAAAATCCACCTCACTTGCTGAACTTCAGTTCCAAAGTAATTGAGGTCAATAAATAAGGGCTTAAATAATTGGCACTAGCTATATTCCTGTCAAAAGGGGACTATGTTGGCCTGGGGGGGGAGCAGAAGAAAAAAGTAGTTCTGGTTTCTTTGTGGTTTACACAACTAGATTTACACTGACTAACCTTTACTTCCCTATTACATTTGAATTTGTACCCCACTCTGATCAGGACTCTTTAAAAAGAATAATATTCTTAATTAAAATAAAAAGAAAATATTTTAAAAAGATATTTTAAAATATATTTAAAGACTTTTCAAAAGAACTTTGAGAAAATGGAAAATTGCACTCAGAAGAACCACAAACTGAAAAAAATACCCTTTTAGCCCAAGATTTAAGCATTTAGAAATCTTTTTAGATCATCATCATGCTACAACATACTATTGAAATACTTTCACAGATAGAAGTTACTAAGTACTAAAATGACCTTTAACAAAGGCTTTGTCTACATTACCAGGCAGCACAGTCCCACAAGGAAAGGATCAGTAGGGTACTGAGGGCCTGATGCCCACACATTATGGTCTTGTGGGGGGAAAGAGATAGAGGAAAGGATATTTCAGACTAGCCATAGACTGATGTCCCAGCCCCAAATGCCTCTCCGCTGCTGGAGCACATTAGCTACGCTCCTGCTCCCAGAATGAGTCTGCTGGTGGAGACTCACTCTAAAGGAATCTGCTAGCCAGCTCCAGGACTTTCTCCGAGGCAAATGACAGTGTGGGGAGCAGGCGGGAGGAGAGGGGAGACAGACACAGGGGAGGAAGGTTTACAAAAAATTAAATTAAAAAAAAAAAAAAGGGAAGAGCAAACTTGCTTCAAAATGCACTCCAGATCTGAACTGACATGCTAATGTATATGCAACCAAAATCCTCACAAGAATGGAGTGGAGTTAGTCTGGAGTGAATCAATAATTATCTTTTTTTTTTTTTTTTTTTTAACTGCAATGGAGATCTATTTACTTGAACCAGCCAACTACATAAGAAGTCAAGATCTCCATTTTTGGCCTTTCTGGAAGATACAAATAGTTTTGTTTGACTAAAGCTAAAGTTAACAGAAGTCACAGGACCTAATGGGACAGGTAAACACTGTCAAATTGAGGGGACTATAGCATGATTTATAAACTATATAGGGATTAGTCTATACAAACCAAAGGACCTTTTCTGGTTTTACATGCCCTGAAGTTATGAAAGCTCTCATATAACTGATAATAAACAACTGCAAATCCAATTGGTTTTGACAGAAATGGAGGCCCCTCAACACCACAGAGTACAAGATGAAAAAGATTATTGATTGTGGGCGAGTTGTGCTTTATACAGTTTTATAGCAAGAAAATGAGAAGTTTCCTACTGATTTATAAAGTGTTGGTTAAAGAAAACATAAACCGTGCAAGCCACTGTAAAAGCAAAAAATCTGAAATTTACAATATTATAACAAACTAACACATTTGGACATATTTTTAATCACTAAAAATTGGAAAGCTTAAATAATCCACATTAACACATTCCTTTACAAAAATCCAGAAGAAAGTTAACTGTCAGTATTCCAACAGCCGCTTGATATATCAAGATTACTCACTGAGAATGCTACATTGACAGGCACTCATAATAACCATAATATATGACATTAAAACACTTATATTGATTCATATTGTATTAAATGCACTGGAAGGAATGACTTTAAAAGATCACACACAAAGGAGATACACGTGGAGAGGGCACAGAACCCTCTTCTCAAGATGTTCAAAATACAGCTTTTACCTGCTGACTTAGGCACCTGGATAAAACAGTGTCAGTTTTGCAGAGGTAATCGTTCACAGCTTAAAAACCAGCCCAGCAGAACTTCACATTTTTGATGTTTTGGGGAAATCAGGTGACATGCTAGCAGCACTAAATCCTAAGTATTTGACTTTTTGCATTCCTTTTACAATTTTCAATAATACAGTACAAAACTGCTCAGCTGGTTTGTCATCCCCCACATAACTCCATGCAGTAGTTATTTGCGTGCATATTTTCTCAAATTCTATATACAAATTGTATTCACATGAGTTTGGAAGGAAGCCAAGACTTAAATCGGTTGTAAACTAAAAACTAAGTAAACTCATTAGTGTATAGGAAGAGCATATTACCATTACAATGCACAAATTAGAAACAGATAAACACCATTCATCTGTATTTCTGTCTAACATCAGCAACACCACAATCACAAATCCAAGCTCTGTACATATGTATTATGAGAAAGAGAGATACCACATCTGCAGAAAAGCAAAACAGAACTGACTTCTTAGGTTTAATTCTCTCCCTTGAAGAAAACTTCAGGATGCCTGTCTTCATTCCTAAACTATGCTGACACTTCAGCTTTACTGATGTGGTGTACCTGCTCACAAACAAATAATTTCAAGCAGGAAGATAATGAGACCATACTGTCCTTATTCTACCTATTCATACAAACATCTCGGCAAACATAATTGCACTAATGGCACATATAAGGTGATGAGTCACTACAAACTGCTAAAACAAGGCCTTTTGCAGAAAAACTTAAAGTGTAGTATTTTTTAATCACACAAACCAGCTTCTTACGGCTTGTCCACTTCTTTTACAGCATACAGGACATACATAAGTTTTGTACAACACACCTCAAGGTTAATGTCTGCATTTACATACAACTATGCATTATTTTTCTTTGAGGAAGCAGAAAAGTCTGAGTCAATAAGCTCAAGCACATAAACATTCTGCTATAAGGCAGTCTCTAAACCATAAGCTCACTGCTGTCTGAAAGATTAGGCAGTTGTTTTGCTAAAGAGAGTAACTGTTGGATGCTTGCTACTGCAAGAGCATAGAAACAGAGCTGAAGTTAATATGTCACTGAGTACTTCCCATACACTGTAGCAGCTTTGTTTGTTTGTTTTCCCAAATAGGGGAGGAGAGGGGATTTTGTTGTTTCTGCTGTGTTGTTTCTTGGTTTTGTATTTTTTAAAAGATGTGGTATGCTGGATTTGACGGGGATAGAGTTAGTTTTCTTAATGGTAGCTAGGACGGGGCTATGGTTTGGATTGAAAACAGCATTGATAATACAGGAATGGTTTAGGTACTGCTGAGCAGGGCTCACACAGAGTCAAGGCCTTTTCTTCTTCTCACAGCACCCCACCAGTGAGTAGGCTGAAGGCGTACAAGAAGTTTGAAGGGGACACAGCTGGGTCAGCTGACCCCAACTGAGCAAAGGGATATTCCATACCATATGATGACATGCTCAACATATAAAGCTGAGGGAAGAAGAAGGCAGGGAGGGGACACATTCAGAGTGATGGCATTTTGTTTTCCCAAGTAACCATTACGTGTGATGGAGCCGCGCTTTCCTGGAGATGGCTGAACACCTGCCTGTCGATGGGAAGTAATGCATTAATTCCTTCTTTTGCTTTACCTGTTAAACTGTCTTTACCTCAATCCGTGAGTTTTCTCGCTTTTATGGTTCTCTTCCACACCCCGCTGGGGTGGGGGAGCAAGTGAGCATCTGTGTAGTGCTTATTACCAGCTGGGGTTAAGCCATGACACATGGATATTTCCAGAAAATAAGCTTAATTGCTTGTGCTACAAATCTGAGCTATGCACACTCACCAGAACGGTAACGTAGAACACAATGGATCAATGGATTCAGTTCACTGATCTGTATGCATACATGGTCCAGTTTTACTACGTATTTGCACTATGCAACTCAACACAAAGGGAAAGCTAGATCCATACGAACACATGATTATACCTTCCCACAACTTGAAAAGTAAGAGCAAGTTGTCTAACTTCTTTAAAAAGCAAGCACATCAACAGATACCAAACACTTCCCATTACTGACAGTGGCTCTTGAGGTTACCCAAAATAATGAACAAGAAAAAAAACCCAAACCTCAAAAAGAGAAAATTCACATCTGCAGTGTAAGACACTAAACAGAAAGCTTTTGAAACCAACCTGCACTCCAAAAGGTGGTGTTCTTGAAGGCTGGAACTTTTCCAACAGCCCTTCTTTCTCATTCAGCAACCGCTGGCTGGAGCCAACCTCTGAATCTTCAAGAAAGCCTCTTTCTTTGTACCAGCTCCAAAACATTGCTACAGCCTCCTTACAGGGAAGCTCTATGCTCCCCTCCAGTTTCTTACTCTCCAGCCTTCTACCCACTCCTCACTTTCTCTATCCCATTCTTTCTACTACCCAGCATCACACAACAGCTTCTCTCACCTGTGCATGCTCATTCTCTGGCAAGTAGAAATCTTCCCCTGCCCTTCAAAGGCTTAGCAGTGACCAAGAATGCTGGAGGAGATCAACAGGCAGCTGTTCTCCTGTCTAGNAAAAAACAAAAACAAACCCAAACACCTAGAGAGAGCATGAGTAAAAATCTGACAAGTTTTTGTAGCATCTAAGGAGTTCAATTAGTATATGCTCACTCTTCAGAAGGTTCATTGATACTTGACTGCACTTAAAAATAGCTATAGTTTCAGACAGCAGACTTAAGTTCCACAAAGCATTATTCAACACACTATGTGTGGTATAAAGCAAGGCAGAAATTAGCATGTTTTAAAAATGTGCATCTGTCATATGCACTTCTTTAAGTATGCACATGCCCATTCAGACACTGGAATGACTACTATTCTTTGTGATAAAAAACAGAAAAGTGCATGGGCATTGCAAAATACAGGAGTGGAAGCTATTTCACTTTTTTAATAACGATAGTTCTGGTTTATCCCATTATTATAAAAAAAAATAAATTCTGCTCTGGACCATCTTAATCACTGCAAAGCTTTAAACAAATCTGTTCAGAATAGCACATTCTAGAAATCACCTCCTCCAGGTGTGGTTTCTGAAGTCTTACACTGATCTTAAAATCATTGCTTTTATCATAAAATTTAAGCACTTTTGGAAAATTTATTTTTCAGTGCAGACAGTTTAGACTCTGTAGTGCCAGACTAAAGCAATCTGAAAACATTAAATTGTTATCACAGATAAGTTAAGGACTAAAGCATAGGTGCAACTAGAAGAAAGACATAAAAACGACCCTTACTTCTCCAGTATATTTCCTTATCTCTGCAAGTCATATCTGTTTACTCCTCTAGCAAATAAATTTTTACTGTNAAAAAAAAAGTCTCACTGTAGATTAACACACTCAACTAAACAGTTCTGCAATCCACAGAAGAAAGGAAGAACTCTAGAGATGTTGGCGATCACCAATATTTTTGTGACCTTTCATCGGCATTGAATNCAGGAGTGGAAGCTATTTCACTTTTTTAATAACAATAGTTCTGGTTTATCCCATTATTATAAAAAAAAATAAATTCTGCTCTGGACCATCTTAATCACTGCAAAGCTTTAAACAAATCTGTTCAGAATAGCACATTCTAGAAATCACCTCCTCCAGGTGTGGTTTCTGAAGTCTTACACTGATCTTAAAATCATTGCTTTTATCATAAAATTTAAGCACTTTTGGAAAATTTATTTTTCAGTGCAGACAGTTTAGACTCTGTAGTGCCAGACTAA
This sequence comes from Syrrhaptes paradoxus, assembly GCA_013400615.1. NCBI lineage: Eukaryota > Metazoa > Chordata > Aves > Pterocliformes > Pteroclidae > Syrrhaptes > Syrrhaptes paradoxus. The sequence continues at coordinate 16,747 of VZTO01024437.1, read as the reverse complement.
AGCAATCTGAAAACATTAAATTGTTATCACAGATAAGTTAAGGACTAAAGCATAGGTGCAACTAGAAGAAAGACATAAAAACGACCCTTACTTCTCCAGTATATTTCCTTATCTCTGCAAGTCATATCTGTTTACTCCTCTAGCAAATAAATTTTTACTGTGGCAGATTTCACCCTCCAGAGATAGTACAGACATAGAAAGGCAGGCTGGACTCAGCCATACATCAGCGACATGTCAACCAAGTTCTAAATGCAGAATCTTCTCTGGACTGAAGCAGAAGTAACAGTTTTGATTTTTCACACTGAGGCTGACTTAGAAGTTCTAGTAGTCAATAAAAAATGTTTGACTTGTAAACTGAACAGATTTGGTCTGGAAGTCACTGTGAAAAAAATAAATGTGCTCCCAGCATGTCAGCTTGACAGGGTCACTTTGCTTTTCTGATCACACTTCTACTTCAAAACTAACCTTTCAGCAGCGGCTCAGTTTCAGTCATCAATCCTACTACTGTTGAAAAACACTAGTGAAAACACACATTGACTTCAACAAGAATGGGATAAGGCTCTTGATAGTACTTATCTTATAAATGATAGTCTTATGACACACAAAATGATCATAAAAAATCTCAGTATGATTTAGACAGGCAGAAAATATCCCTGCTGACCTAATGCATATCACTAGAGACCTACATCCATTTGTTTTCTGTTCAACAAACAGGAGGGTTTTATGGTATTTTTATAAACCAAGGCAAGGATATGGTAGAAAACAAAACCTGCTCTATCTCAGGAGGAATCTGAACATCAGTTTTGTAATAAGATAGAAAATCTCTGACTCTTAACCATATCTAGCACGCAAGAACAGCCTACAGCCTAAGGCTGCATTTTATAAGCTGCGATGGGTCTACACTGACATGGAGGTTCCTGGCAATCAGAATCCCAAAGCTGTGAGAGGGGAGATGCAGAAGACATTGCTGAGGCCAGTCTGGAACAGAGTTGCATGCCCAGCACAGCCATGCCCAAGCTTGTTCAGCAATGGAGCAGTGAGACCTCCTTTTATATCACTCCTGTGAAGTACTCACAAAACAACACTCCTGTCTATCCTCCAGAAGGTGAGGTAGTAGTCTTATGAATCCTGACAAGTTAAGGTCATGGTATGTGGGCTGCAGGGAGCTTAGCTGTTTCCATGTGAACCAAAAACAGATATGTAAAATTGGGAAGATCAGTTATTTAGGCTACTTTGTGAAAATAAACTTACAGAAGAAGGTGTTCCTGCTCCGGCAAGGGGATTGGACTAGATGATCTTTCGAGGTCCCTTCCAATCCCTAACATTCTGTGATTCTGTGATTCTGTGAAGTGAATGGAAAAGTCAGCAACTGTACTTTTTGTATCTAACAGGTAACGTTGCATCAACCATGTCTAAACCTAAGTAATTTCCTAGATGTTCCACAGTCTTTTTGTATGAAAATCCACTTTTGCTAGTTTTGATAAACAATAAGCAATAAATGGCAAGGGAGTGATCTTGGAACTCCTGACTTGATAATTTCTAGCAACGTCATTGCTGGTTTATCAGGATGCTCAAAGAAAAATGAATGTTCAACTGCAAACGGGTTAGAATGTGCCATCTGTGCTCCAGGGCTACTTCCCACCACCCTCGAAGTTAGTTCACAACACTCTTTGCTTGCCAAACACACTATGCCCCCCTGCTCCCCACCTACATTGGAAACACTTGAGCCGTTTAAATGGAGCAGCAACATTGTAATGCAAATCATCAAGTAGCAGGACCACTAAAACTCTCCTTTTTCATTGCCCTCTAGGCAATGATTGATTCTGAGACACCAACACGCCTCAAAAGGGAAACAGAACAAAAAGGCAAGCAAGGACATAATTAATTCTTATGCAAGTTTCAAATTCAACATTCATTACCTTCACTGCAACATTTTACCACAAGAAGTTGTCCCCAGCATGAGATACTAAAATATCTTTTCACTTGTTTGGTTTGCCTGCTCTTGCAAATCCATTCCGTAGCAATCTGTTTGCTTCCTGCCTTTTAGTACATCTTTTCCAAATTGTCTAGCTCTATCAGAAACAGAGATTCTTCCCACCCCACACACTGAGCTGTCATCACTATATCGACGGCTCTCAGTAGTTACAATTTTCTATATACTAATTAAAGCTTCATATAGAACCTGAGCTAATTAAAAAACCCAACAAATTAAGTATGAAACAAACTGGCTGTAACTGGGTATTTACATGATGCAGCACCTGCTGATAAATGTGTTTCTATTCTTCTTTTCCCTCCTGCTTCTTTCAGCAGCAGAGTCAACAGCTGCGGGCACACGAAGCATCTATAACAATTCAAGATTCAGATGTTAAATCTTGTGGTATTTTTTCCTCCCAGTCATAAGCTCCATTAGTGCCTCTACAGTATGCTCTTTTGTGGTATATACCTAGGACTTGATTCTACTGCCTGAATTCCACAATCCCACAGCTACCTTTGATTATTTTTTTACTACTATTATCCTCACTATATGCATGAGAATAAAATCACTTACAAGTTCTCATGAGAGTCTGTGTGCAAGAATTTCTTGCCCTCAAATCAAGTCCAAAGAATGGTTCAGTAATAAATCTAAACATTGCCCTCAAGGAAAACAAAACAAAACACCAAAAACCACAACCCAAATCCAAAAGCTTTCTGTGAACATGCTGTGTTTTCCACTTTTCAATTCTAAGCCAGAAAGATGCAAGACCTCCTATGCTGTANAAAAAAAAAAAAAAAAAAAAAAAAAAAAAAAAAAAAAAAAAAAGTGTTTTTCAGTACATTACAGCTCAGGAAGTTCTAATGAAAATAGGTCCTCTTCAGATCTTAACAACAAGATACCCTTTTAACATGACACTATTGAATCCTTTTTAAGTCAGACCAGCTCCTACTAAATTTCAGACCAAAAAAAAAAAAAATCCATGGCTTTTGTTTTAACTCCAACGGCAGTAATTGCCTAAATTAGTAACTCTGGTCCTGAAATGCTTACATTCTCTGCTGCACCAAGCAAAACAAAACCACTACTGAGAACTTGAAAGTAATGCTGGCCACACTAAACTGTAACAGTTTCCATTGCTCAAACAGAGAAAAATTCAAAAGCTACATAAACAATATAATTATTAATAGTAATTTGGATCATAAAAATAACTTCAGAATCTGAGGTTTTATCTGTATACAAAACATAACCAAAATAACTACTTATTACCATTTTTATCTGCAGTAAAATTCGACATCTGAACTCTTATCTTGGAATATAAGCATCTTATTCTGATGAAACTACATTAAGTAACATTAAATGAAAATATGATGCACTTAATTATAAAAACTGACCATAAAAATTTAAACCAAATTGTAGACTTTAATGTCAGAAGGCTTCCAAGGCAATTCTGCTAAGAGCCACTGGAGTGTTCTAGCTAGAATGACACAGTACAATATACTAATAAATAGCTCTAATTACACTCTATTTGCAGATTTTCTGGGACTATTTTAAAGGTGAGAGAGAGCGTAAGCAAAATCACATAGTTATATTACAATTTGACTATTCTATCTGGCAGATTTTGGAGTGCTCAACACCTCTTCATATGAATTACATCTTGCAATAACAGTACTTTTAAGAACTTCTAAGGTCTTTTAAAGATTTTTTTTTTTGTGCCTCAATCATAATTGCAATGGGACTGAACTTAAAAGGACATTGAACTAAGCTTACCATCAAATAAAAAATGTTTCTACAAAACTGGATATTTGTACTAATGCAAATATTATTGTTTGTCTTTGGACACTCTTGCAATTTTAGAATTAGGTACCATGATATTACATCTGATCATCCTTGTGGCCCACCTCTGGACCTGCTTTAACAGGTCCATGTCCTTCCTGTACTGAGTACTCCAGAGCTGGATGCAGTACTCCAGGTGGGGTCTCACAAGAGTGGAATAGAGGAGGAGAACCACCTCCCTTGACCTGCCAGTCACACTTCTTTTGATGCAGCCCAGGACACAGTTGGCTTTCTAGGCTGCAAGTGCTCAATGCTGGCTCATGTTGAGCTTCTCATCTATGAGCACCCCTAAGTCCTCCTCCTCAGGGCTGCTCTCATTCTCTTCCCAGCCTGTATTTGTGCTTGGGATTTCCTAGACCCACGTGCAGGACCTTACACTTGGCCTTGTTAAATTTCATGAGGTTTGCATGGGCCCACCTCTCCAGCCTGTCAAGGTCCCTCTGGATGGCATCCCTTCCCTCCAGTGTGTCAACTGCGCCACACAGTTTGGTGTCATTGGCAAACTTGCTGTGGGTGCACTTGATCCCACTGTCCATGTCTCCCACAAAGATGTTAAGCACCACCGGTTCCAATACTGACCCCTGCGGAACACCACTTGTCACTGGTCTCCACTTGGACATTGAGCCATTGACCACCACTCTTTGGGTGCAACCATCCAGCCAATTCCTTATCCACCATGTGGTCCAACTGTCAAATCCATGTCTCTCCAATTTAGATACAAGAATGTCATGTGGGACAGCGTCGAATGCTTTGCACCTCATACTAGTATGAGGTGCCATATAACTCACAAGCATAACACATATAACATGGCAAATATTTAAAAATATATTAAATATACAACAAGAAAACACGAAGCCTTTAAAAAGAAACTGTGTTCTTCATTCGCACATCCCATAATGATTCAAGTCGTGGATTTATAGAGAGATAAGCTTCATTGGGGAAAAAAAAATCCATCCTCTGCCTCATACACTGTTCAAACACACAGATTTTGCAGAACATATCTACAATCAAAAAATGCAGGAGATGTGATTTTGAGAGCTGGGAGAAGGGCAGATGACAAGGAACATGCTCAGCTGGAGTCTTCCTTCATCTCTAAAATGATGGAAGCAACCTCAAACCTCTCGTGATTATTGACAGACTTGACATTAAACTTGAAGGGCCCCAAGCAGAGGCTAAGACATTATAACTCAACACTAACATCTTAAGCACCATGCAGAAAGGCCTTACTTCCATTACAGATCAACATACCTCATACATTTACTTGAGATAAGAACATAGGTGTTGTCATTTTATTGCAGCGTGATTAAAATGCTTCAAATTCAAACTGTTTTATCTCCCTATAACTTATTTGAGAATTCTCAGTAGGACTTTCAGCATGATGTAGACTGAACAAACACCAATGACCAGTAAAAAAGCATTTGCTGTCACAGCAATATGTAAAGGTGTAATTTCCAGCCCTAAGCTTTAATTGCTCCTAGGATGCAAGTTCATTATTTTTTTTTCCTCTGGCTCATGGAAATGGTATCAGTACTTTTTCACTATGTATTTTTCTGTGTGATTTTTTTTGACAGCTCAGTCTTTTTTTTTTTTTTTTCACATGCAAACATCCAAACAGGCAGAACAACAGAAATCATGAAGGTACATATTGCTAATTTTGTATGTTATACTAGCCAGAACACTCCAATGTCTGTTAGCAGAAAGCAGAACTGCCCTTTGAAAATCAAAACTGATCACCCTGAGGTTTTTTCAGTAAGTTTTCTGCCCCTTAGTTTCAGACTCATTAAGAAAAGCAAGATAGATTTTCTGTGATTTTGACTGTCAATGAGAATTTAAATGAAATATTTCCACTGTTGAATATTGCTTCCTAGTTTCTCTATACAAACAAAAAAACTTGAACACTTCTCTTTTACTTTAGCCTGTAAGTGCAACCGATGGCAACTGCTTTGGAATCTTGATCAGAGCATTAAAAACCAGAAATGGTTTAAAAAGAACAATTTTCCTTGGTCAAAGGAAAATTTTCCATCTCAGATTTAGGTGAGGAAAAAAAAATCAATCCAACAACCTGGTGGCAAAGGCTATTCTTGCCTGGAATGTGAGGGCTCCTTACAATATTTTTTACCTTTTTTTTTTTTTTTTTCTCCAGCATTTTGTATAAATAGATCAGTGACAGAAAACAAAAACTGTTTTCATCCCCTAAGGGCACTGCAACCACCTGGGATGTAGGAGACAGAATTGTAAATCCTTATTCTGATTCAGGACAGGGACTTGACCTTGGGTTTTTTAAACATTAAACAAATACTCCTCAATGACAAGATTATTTAATTACTGTAGGATGATACTCCCTGTCTTATTCTAAAACTCCTGCAAAGCATATTTGGAAAGTAACTATTTTTATTACAATGCCAAAAGGGAGGAAAATCTTCAACATTTTAAATTATTTCAACCAGCAATATTGCTTTCTGGCCAATTCCATTACAGAAACAGAATTGATTTTTTTTCTTCTTCAGAGATTATTAATTACTTCCTTTGTATACTGTGTTTAATTTGTTAATGTAAATTGCAGAAATTAAATTTTAGTATAAACCATAATTAAAGACGTGATTTCTGTTTTTGTTACAAATAGACCTGCATAATTTGAGATAACATTCCCCTAGGCACTAAAAATAAAAAAGCAAGTCTTTACATTGAGATTTGAATATAAGCACCCTCTGCAAGAGTTTAGCTTGCAACTCAGATTTTGCTGAACTCAAGTTAAATGTTTAACTACACAGAAAAAGATTTCTGTTTTCTAGGAAAAGTCTCTTATATGAGACTCAAACAGAGCAGAATTCTGCCTAAAATTAGAATTTACAACAATTATATATAAGGAAGACATATACCATTTAAAATCCTTTGCCTCTTGTCATTAACATCTTAATCACCCAAGAAATATTCTTTTAAGACTTCCATATGGCAGTCCAAACCATAAGATGAGACTATTTTTATGCTTCAATATTTGCATTACAGTGAAATGTAGAGGCCTTTATCATATGCTAGTTCCTTCATAGTTATACATTCAAAAGACAACCTGTGTCTGAAAGTTTGCGTAGAACATATGTTAAATTAATAGATTGTTTATGTACTTACTTAAAGAAAGAAACTGAAAATCAATGTGACAGTTTATCTTGCAGTGATGTAATGTTGGTGTGGCACTTCCACAACCCACAGCACACCATTTACCCAAGAATCACACAACTCAGGTTTTTTTTAAAGTTTCTGAACATATTTTTAATGCTATGAAGAAAAGACATGTATTTATATTAACAACAGACAATACATGCTATAAACATTTAGGTCCAGATGCCTCAGATTTCATTCCCACAACACTGACCATATGCTATTCTCACCAGACTATGCAGTGTCCAAACTTTGTTTGGGAGCAGAGTCCTGTAAGTGTTTGACCACCTGCATGCGCTGCTGTGGCTGAGCCGTAACAGAACTCACCCTGTCATACTGTCCTTACTCCTAAGGGTTATCAGCTAGGAGGCTTATCATGAGACTGCAAAATCCTTCATGACACCATGGGAGATACGTGCTTTCAGAGTCTGTGAGAAATGTGTGAGAAGCTACAAAGTTTTGTTTTTCACATCCAATGTGACTTCTCTTGAGTACTAATGGTACTTTATTATAGATCAAACTTGTAATGTCTGACAAAAAAAACCCACTTTTACATGGCCATCAAGATAAAATTTGAGTCACAGTGTAACATCTTGCGTCCAAGAGCAGTTTCTGAGAAAAGGAGAAAATGGCAGTTTTCATCCTTTCCTCCAGGGGGGAAATGGCAGTTTTCATCTTTTCCACTACACTTACCCAAAGAGAACATCAAGTAACTGAGATTATGCAGTATTATGTCTTCTTTCTGTCATGAATACCTTTGAGTATCCCAGTGAGGAACGTACCCAAGTAATACACTGAAAATGAAAACATCTCATTTAGCTGAAAATCCTAATCTTCTAGTTTTGCTAATTTTGTTGTGATTTTAGACCTCTAGTTGGCCATTTCACATGCCATGGAAGCAGTTAGAGTAGCAGATGTAAAATTTGCTGTGCCCTACCTGAAGATTTGGTGGAAAATGGGCCTTAAAAGACAGATCTTCTCTGGAAGACATTACTCCATAAGCCAAAAGGGAACTAATTCTGCAGGGATGCAAACCTCAACAAGCTTTAGAAATCCTGTTCCATGGGGAACAAACAGCTGGCACATGCTTCAGTCGGTGGTTTCTAACAGTGCTTTTTGGGCTGTAGCATTATGTACACAGAGTACAGCTATATACTCCCAGTTCCACTTTACGTCCAGCAGCTAAGCTGCATGAAAAAAGCTAAAAGGAAAGTAAATGTTTTTCTGATGTTGATTTTATCTACAAGCAATTTTGCCTCCCAGAGGTCTGGCATCAAGCCATAGAAGTCCTCATCTACAGAACTGGGAATGAAATGCAAAGTGACCTCACCTGGCCACTGATCTGCAGTCTTGCGAAAACTTTTAGTTTAAAAAGTTCAAAATCAATCCTCCAATATGTTCACTGCAAAAGTCATTTATCTGGTTAATAATTTGTTTCCATTATACCTGTCAGAAGCCTACTATTTTCATAGGAGAGCTTTACACATGTAAAGAATGTTTACTTACTTCCAACTTGAGCAGCACAGAGTTAACTCAGTTTTGACCACTGGACCTGAAAAAAACACATAAGCTTCTGTGCACTACAGAGATAAACTGTTCTCTATGCACCTCTACCCTCATACAAACATTTACACCCATGGGTAAGGAAATCAAACCCATTCCAGTACAGAGGGATGGCCAACATGGATTTAGTACTGTAAGGAACTGAAACAGACAATTATACAAATTGCAGGTAAGGACAGTCACACTGAAAGAAAGTAAGCAGCTGAGGCAATTTAAAGAGGCATTATTACTCCGTCTGCCACACTGTTCAACCACAACCGGAGGGACAAATCTAGGCAAACGATTCATAAAGAATGTACATTTACTTTGCATCATTTCTTCTAGCAGACAATATTTTCCTTCAAGCTTACTGTTATTCAAAATGTTTCAATAAGCTGATCAACAAAAGTGTTCATTGCAACTTGAAATGTCAAAAATGGCATTTTGTAGACAGTTGAACAACTTTGGCAGTTTTGTGTGGGTGTTGATGTAAAAAAAGTTTGAGATTTGCCCTCCATGTGTAAAAGAATTACAAGTCTATATACACTTGTAAAATGCAAATGCAGCAGCAATAACAGAAAATGGATAGAAAAGTTTATGAATAAGACTAAAATTAACTGGTTTAGAGTAGATATTCAGGAATTCCTTCCATCATAAACTTTCTCAGTTGAATTTAGTTCCGGGAAGCTATGGAGAAAGACTTTCAGAAAAGAAAAGTCTTTCAGAAAAGAAACATCCACTTTGTTTAATCTTCAATTAAAACTTAATTTCTCTAATGCTTTAAGGAATATGCATATAGAGTACATACAACAAACTACCTCAGTCTTTTTAAGAAGCTTTCTTTGTATTACTAAAAGAAATAAAATTTCCATGCATTATAATCTTTAACATGGGCAACACCCACATCCGTTGTCTAGGTGAGAGAAGTGTTCATGCAGTTAAGTCCCAATAACAGGAATAGGAGAGCTGGATTCTGTTTTTAACTTTGCCATGGGTATAAAAGAATAGTTTGGACAATTTACATCTCAAATACAACATTCAGTACTGTAGCATTTGATTTTGAACAAGCTGCCACATCCTTAATATTGATGCCTAAGCTTCCTGTACAGTGAAGTCTCTCATGTTCTGATTTTGCTTGCACTCGCTTGGCTGCAAGTGCCCGAAACAGACCTGAGTCTTTCCTCAGTTACTGGGAAATCTCCACTGTGTCTGTATCACAGAATTTATTGAGCTGAAACAATGTGATAATTTCCTTGTTCAGTTTCACAACACAACTGCACAAAGAGCTGTGCCAGACCATCATGCCACAGGGGCAGGAATGAGTGACAGGTCTATAATAAGTCAACATTACCATGAATGAGCAAAGAGTAAAAAAAAAATCAGGGATGAGAAAAAGCCAACCTGAGGAGCGCCTCTTGAGCACACTCCTTCTTAGGAGTTAACCTCTGTTCTCTCATACCTTGGACTGTTTATAGAGGTTAAAACTGCATTGATCAGCCTTTCCATGGCATAGTGATAATCTGCACATACTTCAACAGAAACCAAAGTACGTTCCTGTGCTGTGAGAAAGCCAGGTTCAAACCTCACACCTCTGCTTAAAAGGAGCATCAGAACCATTTATTTAAACTGCCTGCAAAAGTTGCAACCTTGATAATGGAGGTACATGGGTAAGCAGATTTAGACTTTCCTGTTGCAGTGGTTTCAATATATATGAAGCAGTAAAATACTAAGTTGTGCCAGAGCCAGTTACACGTTTTGATTGTGAGTAAGCAATAGCAGAAAACTACCAAAAAAACTCCACAGAGCAAGAGAGGGACATGCCCTGAACACATCTCCAGCCATTAGCACCTTGTAAGTCCAGGACTTTGGAGAGAAGCTATGTCTGCATGTTTATTCTGAAATATATTTTCCTCCACTAAGTATTTCCTTCAGCTGTAACAAACATATGCCTAAATACCTTGTCTGCTTCTTCTTTAGAGCTCATGTAAGTCTGTTGTATCTGTGATACCCGCTAGCAAGCATACTGAAGGAGTGCTTTACTGAAGCATTTATACAATGCAAAACAGTCTCATCAGAAGAGAGTAAAAATATCAGAATAAATAAATACATTCAAGTTATATAAACCCAATAAAGTAAACATGAACAGAGTAAGTATACAAGTGTAAACTGGATGCTAGAGCAGCCTCCTATTCACCAGTGGACTAACTAAACTTACCCACCCAAGTATTTTATGCACTTTCAGAGCTAAATAGCCATTAGAGAGCACTTGAGGAGTCTCATAACAAAATAAGACGTACAGCAGACGCAGGGTGTCTTTTCTGCAGGTTTAGCCCTTTGTGCCTCGCCTTCCACATCTGTCCTATTTTCCTGCTTCAGGGGAGTGGTGTAAGCCTCAGCTAAGCAGTGTCCGCCACATAACTTTAAATTCAGTAAAAACATTCACATTCAGAAAAACGCACGCCCACCAAAGTTTTTGCAAGACTAGAGGTTTAGCGAGCCGTGAGTTTTGAAACCTGGGGGTGGAGAACACCAGAGAAGCGCAAACCACTTATTTTTAGCAAGTTACCTCAAAAGCATTAAAAATAACAACAAGAATCACTTGTAAGTTTCTTCACTTTCACATTCCTGGTACAAAAGGATGTCAGCCTGCAAACAAACTTACAGCAAAAATAAACAAACACCCCCCCCCCAAAAAAAAAAAAATCTGGAGAATGTCTTTTCCTTGTCTCCTTCCTGTTTCTGTTTTTGGTTTTCTGTTTTGGGGGTGTTGGGGTTTTTTTTGCTTTTTTTTTTTTTTTTTTGGGGGGGGGGGGGGTGGGAGGAGGTTCGCCTGCAGTTTCCCGGGTCCGGGAGCGAGGTGAGAAGGCGGCGAAGGACCCTGCGGCCAGCCACACTGAGGCGGAGAGCCGCCGGGCCGCGCCGCCCGGGGAAGTTTGAGTGGCGAGGCGGAGGGGGGGGGGGGGGGGAACGGGGGGGGGGGGGGACGGGGGGGAGGCGCAAAGGGAGGGGGGGGGAACGAGGCGGAGGGGGGACGGGGAGGACGACGACAAGGAAGGCGGGGACAGAGAGGGCGAAAAGGAGAGCGCCTGTCAAAGAAGATGAAAACTACCGATGCCTTGCGGGGAGCTATACATACCGGCCTCGCCCCCGGGGCGGGGAAAGCCGCCGAGAGGAGCAGGGAGGAGGCGGGCTGCTGGGCTCTGGCGGCTATAAAGAAATGGAGACTCCGGGGTACGGCCTAGCGGCGGTATGACCGAGGTGAAGCTGGCCGTGCTGGGCAGGAGCGGAGCCGGCAAGTCGGGTAAGGTGGGGGAGGGTGTCGATGGCCCGGTTTTACCTCAGGTTTGGCGCCGGAGGGGAGGGGACGCGGGGAGTTGGCCAGCGGGACTTGGCTAAACCTGGAGTCTGCTTCCCTCCCGCAGCGCTGTCGGTGCGGTTCCTGACCAGGCGGTTCATCGGGGAATACGCGTCCAACGCCGGTGAGCGCCGCGGGCCGCTGCCGGGCTGCGGGGAGGTGGCGGCGGGAGCGGGCCCGGGCCCGTCGTGGGGAGGGCGAGGGCGAGGGAGTGGCGGGGCCCAATGTGGGGCCTCCCCTCGGGGCTGCGCCGTGCGGGTTCCCCGGGGAGCGCAAGATGTGATGGATCAAACGCTGATTTGGAGAAGAAATTGAGTAGAAAGGCAGTTTCACAGAAGTTTTCGTAAATATTTCCGTTTTTAGTTGCTTATTAGTGAGACTTCTTGATAGAATACAGGCTTTGAAGACGGGAAAAGGCCAGCCGGGTGTCTGTAGAGGTCGCTGGAAACTCCAGGAGCGCACCCGGGAACGGGGACTGGCGAAGGGCTCGTCGCAAATCGATTGTGGAGGGACTTGGAAAGGAAAGATAACCCGTCTGCATAAACTAAGAGCGGGTAGATTATAGTAATCTCAATCAGAGAGGAGATAAAGAAGAGAGTAAAGAAATAGACTTAAAAAAAAAAAAACCAGCACCTGTTCTGTTGAGTATGTCCTCCTCAGCTCTGGAGGAGAGGTGAAACAGATTGTTTATCAGGCACTGCTGGTTAATCAAAGCATAATGCAAAGCCCCCTGTTTTTGCAGGAATGCACCGATTTGATAGCTTTGTGGAAAGCCTTGCTGTGCTGAGGACAGGATTTCTCATTCATGCCAGAACAAACATGTTGATCCTTAAGACACTTCTAAGATCTTGGAAGATGGTGAAGCAGGACTTGAACTTTCACATGCTGAGTAGAACCACTATTTGACTGATATAGAAATGCCTTTGGAAGTGTGCCACTTCAGCCGATGGGGCACAAGAAGTCTCAAAAATGAACAAGGAGATTTCTGTCAACCCCACTTTACAAAAATCAGAGTAGCTTTCTATGATCAATAAATAAAAAAGAAAATAGTAGTACTAAACTGAATTGTACTGAATATATCCAGATTAATTTATTCTGAAAGTAGAGCTACAATGATATATAAATGCCCTACCAATACTTGTTATTATACAAACACAGACTGAAAAGCCAGTTCATGTCCTAGGTGGCTTGTCTAGGTCTATGCTGTCACATGTAAGTTATGTTGTGCTCTGTGTGTGTGTTCTAAGTTACCTATAATTAAAAATAGGTTTCCTTGTTCTGGGCCTCTAATACTGCAAGTCTCAAAAGTCATGTCAAACTCCCAAAATATTTTCGTTTGTTGGAAGATAAGTTTAGCTCTATTTCTAGAGAGGAGGAGGGGGGATGAAAGTGAGAATATTGGTCATAAAACACACATGATCCCACTGTTAGTGGAGTCAAAGTTTAATTTAAAAAAATTGTTTCATTATGGAACCACCAAGGGGCTGCACATTCTATACCCTGAGATGCTCGGAACCAATAGTTCATCATCAGGTGAACTCTTAAGATGTGCATGGAGAAGGCTTAAGGTGAACATGGTGCTGACATGAAGATGCTGATTTTCAGAGACTATAGTCCTTAACTGTGCCCTCATTTCACACAGTTTGAAGTGTATTTTCAGTAGGGCCAACTTGTAGGTTCTTGTCTTTGTAGTTAGTTGCTCAGAGGAATTATACTGTAGACAGTCTGTTGGCGACCAGCGCCGTGAACACAAGTTGGTTATGCTTAGAACAACCTGCTGCTTAAAATAATAGTGGTGGTCTGTCTGCAATAGAGTTGCCAGGGTAGAGTTGCCAGGGTTGCTAGTGCTAGTGCTGGTACAGAGTCCTAAATCTGAGAACTGATGCTACAGAAGTATTTTATGATCTGGTATTTACAGGATCATGTCCTTAGACTATTCGTCAAAGCTATCTAGTATGCAAACTCTTAAAGCACCTGATTTCATGGTAAATAGACATTTGTACCAAATAATGACTTCTGTGCAGAATCAGAACTTACATTTAGGCTGGCTTACTACTTTCATAATCATGAGCCTTGGTATCAAGGTCATCAGCATTTAGATGATTCTGAGCATTGTGCGTCTACTTTGCCTCCATTTTGGAAGAGGAAAACTAGTGTCTAAAAGTATTAATTGCACCAACACTTCTAATGGGACCACTACATTGAAATGCTGTTGGTCAGGGCAGCTCCAGTGTTGAAAAGTGAAAGGTTTGTTTCCAGTGTGTTTGGGGGGGAGAGGAGGGGGTCACAAAACCCAAAACAAAAAAAAAACAAAAGCCCACAACAAAAAAACCACCCACACACAAAACCCCCCCAAAACCCAACAATACACCAAAAAAACCCTACAAAAGACCCATCACCAACAAACTAAAAAAAACCCCTAAAACAAACCAGCAACAACAAAACCCAAACAATCCATCCCTCTCCCCCCAAAAAATCAAAACACAAAGAAAAAAACCCAAACCCCTTGAAAAACCAAGCAATGCTCAAGGAACTAAGTGTCCCCTCAGTATTATTGAATCTCAGGTTTGATGTCTTGTCTTTTCACCACTATCACCTGTCACTAATGCTGTTTTTCTTTGGATACCATGTATCTTTTAGAATGCATCTACACTAAACACTTATGCCTGGATGGGAGGCAGATACACGTGGAAATTTATGACCCTTGTTCACAGGTAAGAATTTTAGGGGGCAAAGAAAGGCTGTTCTTCATTCTAGCTGTGTAGTGGTAAAAAGAGTTAGGAGTTACAAACTTTTTCTCTGTTCTTGGAATTTGTGCTTGCTGTTTTTTGAAAAGACTATAATTTTATAGTTGCTGTGGCTCAGAACTGCTGAGTACTTTCCCATTTCTTGGAAGAAGCCCTTCATTGCTTAGATTTTCTGTAAGTGCTTTTGCATTTTATTATACTACTAACAGAAATAACTTTTCCCACTAGTGCATTGTGTAGATAAATACGGAGATAACATACAGGTTATGTGCAGTTTTCCCAAATGCCCTAAGTGGATGGAATCTAGTTTATAAAGGAAGCAGTTTATTAAATGTCTACAGAAATGGTCAAAATAGATAGGCCTGGCAGTAAGACTTGTATTCACAGAATAGATGGAAGGAAGGCCATAATGCAGGCTTGTACATGTTTACAGCTAAACTTTGATCACGATAAACTACTTTGTAATAAAGTTTTTTGTATTAACTTATTTCCTGCTATTATAGGAATAGAGAAACTTTGGTATTGTCTAACACATCTAGACCTAGATCCCTTTTGGGCAGTGATCTTACCTTTTGCTGACTAGGATAATGAATGCTAAAGCCAAAAAGCACTGTAAGTCTGACTCAGACTTAAATGCTAGGTCTTAAAAACTTAAACCATTTAGCACATAAAATTAACCAGTAAACAAACTTACATTCCTAGAAAGAAGCAAAAGCATTGCTTGTCCCAGGGGAATGTGGATCCTGAAATAGCCACTGTGCCATGTTATGCTGTTCCACAGAGTCCCCCTTGCCACATAGTCTGTTAGAATCTACTGCTCTGTGGACTTGCTTCTGCCTATCTCAGACTTCTTTCCTAAGCCCCCCCTACAGGTTCTACCTGCTGTCATATTAAATCATGCAGCATGTGAACAACTTTTTAGTAAAATACTTGGAACATTGGGAGTTGCAGCTAACTAGGTTAAAGCAGGTTAGACTACATTATGAGTAGAGACTTTGGTTGATACAGATTGGGCACCTTCTTGCTTTTAAGGAGACCAGAGATCAGCTGTCTTAAGGGCAACTCCTCTTGCCAGCTCTCTTTGAGCTGGCTTGTACTAGTTCTTCCTTAGGAACAAGGCCTAACTTTAGCTGTTTGCCTTCTGCTTCTCTCTTCCTAACTTATTTTTAGTGCCTGCAGAAGAGTAGGCAGCAAGCAGTGGTGGTCTTGCTTTTTGTCTGATATGACTGGTGATTTTAGAAAGAGATGAATGGATTATGGAGGTCCTGTTATCACATGAGAGGTGGGAAAGAAAAGCAGGTCCTGAGAGGAGGTCAGACTGGGGAAGGAAGAGTTGCCATTTTTGTTTCTGCTTCCTGAAATCTACCTGCTCTCTGAGGCTTCCCTCCGGTAGCTGGATCCCTGTTCTGCAGAGCTCACTGTCCCTCCATCCATCTAGGAGACAGCTGTGACACAGGTTGCCTTTCCTGCCCCTACACCTGCTGCACAGTCACCACAACATTAAAAAACTCTTGTATTAAAGATACTGAAATCTTCAGACAGTTCCGGAAACTTGTTTCATCTTTTCTTTCTCATGCATCCCCTTTCACTGCCAGCATTCCGTTACCATCCCTTATGGTAAGTTACAGCCTTCCCAGTCCAGCTGTTTATGATGTTACAGCGCTGCCCTGATGCTGAGCTAATCCAGGCAACCAGGGTGGGATGTCAGTGGAGGTTATACATTGCAAGGAGCAAAATACTAAACTAGTGAGGGAACAACTTGAATAGTACTCAAATTACTATTCAAGATGGGTATTCTGCAAAGCAAAAGGTTGTGTTTTTGTTTTTTTTTTCTGGTCAGCTTCCAGTATTTTACCTGTCTTGAGTCACATGGTCTTGCTAGCTGACAAGTTGTCTGCAGCGATAAGCTAATTTAAAATAGTTTTGAAATTACGTTCCTTAGCTTAACAGGACTGTTTGCAGACGTTGCTTTCTAGAAATCCTAAGTGTGACAGTTTCAAGGGGTGGAGGGAATCAAGGATTGGTATAACCCTGTTATCACTTGAGTGACTTTTGTCACTAGTTTTATTAAAGTCAACTCAGATTGAAAGGAGATTTTATTTTTTTTCTAGCCCTGTAGAAATATATCCTATAGGTAAATAC